>DWPT01001449.1:0-18659 GCA_018251895.1 Agathymus mariae mariae
TGCCTGTCTAGCTACCGCCCTCCTGATAAAGTCAGCCGCCAAACGACTCGTCGTGGTCTAGCTGGGGGTTTGAGAGCCAGTACCTACTTTTTTACCATCTTCTCATTACCTGGGCGATAATGCATCAGTCTTCCATACCTTTGGTCTTGCTGATGTCCATGGGCGACGATGACCACTTGCCATCAGGTGGCTCGTCTGCTCGTTTGTTAGCTATTACCATTAAAAATGTAATGTTAAGCTTTCTTAGTCTATATCTAAACATATTGCAATGTACGGTTGTCAGTTTGTTCATTATGCTTAATGATAATAGCAGGTAAACGAGCAAACAGGTCACGGGACGGTATGTGGTCACCACATCTGCAACTGCACGGTGTGACCGTTACCAGATAATTACATGAAGCCGCTTACAACCTTGCACCTGAAGCCCGTTAAAAATTTTGCAGGGTTGATTATCATATGAAGGATGTTAACAAGCCGAACAGGTAAAGTACTATACCAACACGCGCCAATACCGTCGAGATTCAGTTGGTACAATAATTAAAAAAAAATAACGCACTCGAATGACACGTTTATGTTGGTATAATAACTAATAACACAAGTCGTCACCTCGTCGTGACTTCTTTAACACGAATACATAAGGTCAATATTTCTGACCTTTTCGAAGCTCGTGTGAAGCAATGTTTTATTTAATAACCTTGCAGTAACTGACGCAAGATACATTGCAATCTCATAAGATAACATGTGTACCAGGAACTTGACTTGTCAACTTCATAAAAATATACTATGTAGCGACGTTACCTCAAACCGCTTTAGGACAGCTATATAGATAATACGTTATAGAACTAGTTATGGGCTGCAGTGATCACTTACCATCGGATGGCTTGGGTGTTTGATTGTTATCTATTGACATATGAATTAAATAAATTTATTTTAAATAGCTAACTCACGAGTAGACGATCCACCTGATGGTAAGTGGTCGCCGTTGCCCATATATATTAGTGACGCCAAAGGCATCACAGGTGCGTTGTCGACCAAGAAATAAGAATAAAGAGAGAAAGAATGTACTGGCTCTCAGTCCCTCAGCCGGAACACGACGAGTCGTTTGGCGGCTGACTCAACCAGGAGGGTGGTAGATAATAATATTAATTAATTAATAATAATATTGATAATATAATCCTTATATTAAACTCAACCACCAAGCAAACCGGCTTCTGTCGCCTCTTACGACACCCTGTTCTGCCAGCATGGGATTGGGTCAGTATTCTAGGTGCCCCAAACGGCCAAAAGATTATAATAAAGTTGTATACGCTGGAAGGTTGCTTTATTGGCTAGCGTGCCAGACAAATGCCAGACATATACTCATATATCTATATCTCTATCTATAACTCTTTAGTTTATTTTCAGCTATTTGTAATTTTTATTAAATATTCGACAGGGTTACTTTACTTGAAATAATAAAAATAATTAGTTTTTATTATTGTTACAGATGGATAATTCAAAATGTACAAAAGAGTGAGAAGAAAAATGAAGAACATACTATTTAGCGCTATATTATTTTTAAGTTCACCGTCGTTGGCACTGCCTAGAGCTCTAGACATTCCACAGACGTTTCCCGATAAAATATTCGATGATTTTGACAACAACATCATCGATTTTGATGATGAATACTCAGTCAAATATAATAAAAAATGGCAAGCTGATTTTAATAAAGACTTATACAGGTATAGAGTGACAAAAGATGAGATAAAACACCTCTCTAATAATATTAATTTAATAAATAATAATCAAAACTCTCGCAACAAAGTAAACTTTACTGATAAAACACATACTTCAGCAGTAGAAGAAAAAATTATATCTCTATCTGAACAAACAACAGAACTTAGTGTTATACCTTTAGAACTAATAAGTACAACTGAAAATGCTCTTGTGAGATTGGTAGAGAGTACCGCCGAACCAGATTTGACTGTTATACCACTTACCACAACCAAGAAAGTGGTTATGAACGTCGTTATTAATCAAACTGTTACGTTGCCAACATCGACGCAATTATCTGAAGATACCACAGTAACTACAGAGACTGTAGAGACTACCTTAAAAGATCTTACTACAACTCAGGTTATAACAAAGTCAAACGTAACAAATATGTCAGTAACAGAAGAAACTGTTACAGAAGTAGATGACATTGTTACAAGCACTGAAATGACTTTAGAACAAGATTATCTCACAGAGAAGTTTGTAGATATTATGAATATTAAAAATAAACCAACTGATAGTAGTTTAGAAAGAATAAATGCAACCGATATTAGTACAAATTTAAGCATTCATGATCAAATTTATACCGATGATAAAACCACTCTGATCACAGAAAATAATCCATTAACAACAACAGATGTAATTATAGTTAATGATACAAATTACTTCAAATCTAATTTATCTGAAGTTGTTGAATTTCTAGAAAAGGACGATTTTAATTTAACAGAATCGAATGAAGACATCCCAATTTACACAGAATTGGATATAGAAGATTCTTCCGAAGTACCAGAGGATTATTACGATTCCAAAGATCTTGTACCGACAACAGCACCCAAAACTGACGCTTTATCCGTGATATTTGGGTTTGCTGGAAGTGTCGTGGAGAGTATGGTGGAGACGGTAGCAGAAAAAGTGGTACCCAAAGGAATCGTAGATTTATTTAGACGGATGCAGAAACAAAATGAGGCACTAGAAGCAGAAAGGTTGAGAAGTAGAGAAGAAAATGGTGGTTTAGGTATTAATAAGTAACAACGTTTCTAAACTTAATAAACTTAATACTACGTTAAATTTAAAATAATTATCTTATATTTTCTTGAACTGCAGGTCAGTTTACTCGAGGTATCATCAAAACAATATCTTCGGGGATTGGGAAACCCTTGAGCCAGCTAATGGCTGGTGTGAGAGACTATGGATCCTTAGACAGCGATCGAGGGTTCCTTAACAGCTTGGCATCAGGGGTGACCAGCGTGGCTAACGCTGCTTATTCTATGGCTGATGCTTTTAAAGATAGAGTGCAGACGATTTACCCTGGTAAGATCTTAGACTTATAAATATTTGTTATAAAGTCGTGCAACTGCAGTATGGATTGTTGGAATGGCTAGTAGCCTACTTAAGTATCGGAAATTATTATGCTTTTCGAAGGTGTTCGACATGGCTCAATGATTTCAATCTATTTATCTATTCATCGCTGTTATGTTGTATGTTCATAACACCCACACTCAGAATCTTAAAGTATTTATATGTGCATTAGATTTAAAAATGGTGACAGATCATACTACGAGTGTTTCTTTAATCATTAAATGAATCGAGATGCTAACGAATTTTCGGAATTAGTATAGCCTTTACGAACATTAATATAGCCAAGGACCTTTTCCACTGACGAATTTAAGTTTCATCGTCATCATCTTGCGGAGATTGAAAATCTTCAAACTTCATTTATCAATCAATGGAGGTTTAAAAATTATCTTCGTTATTTTTTAAAGGAACTGTTTGGTGTGGCGGCGGACATTCTGCTCAGGCCCGCTCCGGCGACCTGGGCTTATTCTTCTTCACTGACACATGCTGTAGACAACACGATGCCTGTAAGCTGTATATCGCTTCTGGAGAAACTAAATACGGGCTGACTAACACCGGCCTGTTCACACGGTGAGTGTCACTTTGTTATTCTGATTTGCTCGTGCCTTTAAAAACAAAACATGAGGTTTGATGACCGTACCTATCACATTTGTCTGGCTAAGGTTTCCACTTCGGTAACCATATCAAATATATGTGTTTCCAGGGTTCAATTCTTCGTGATGTCTTATCCTACTAGTTGGTAGACGTAAAAAAATCTCTGGACATGTTTTTTCTCAATTTTATCCTTCCCATCCGTATTTCAGCCTTGGCAAATCTATTAATGCACATAAACCTACACTAATTAGAATCACTCTGATCGTTCTTATCCTTTTTGAATCCAACGGATACTTATCCTTTTCTGGTAATTAGTCTATCTGATTTGGGGGCGTGGTCGCGAAATCAAGAATTTTTCTTCCCCATCGGTTATCACTTTTTAAATTATGTAGTCTGTCTAATGTCATTTTAGCGTGTTAATTTTGCGAGCAATATCCGAAGTTTCGACGGTAGTTTTCATGATGAAGTAGAGAGATACCGAACATAACATAACTCTGTCGATACTAAGATGCGCTGATTTTCTTTACTGAAGTAAATAGAAACAGGTAAAATTGCTTAAACAACTTACGAGTTACACGTCAAGAAGTTACACTGCAGATCGACAGTATGTAAATTGTACGTGTAACAATTACATATCCTCATGCGGCAATTCCATGAGCAATTTATATGTTTGCATATGGGTTATGAAACACAAGAACGCTTACATGTTAAAACAAATTGCAATTTGACTTAGATGTAAACAGAGTTATCATATCGATCTTAATAGGGTTTCCTAACATGAGCTTGTGATGTAACAAGAATTGTCACAAATAAAGAATTTTTAATTTGGTAACTCCAACGGCACAACGAACGCATTGCCGACCAACAACGTGACATTGCGTGTGCTTAGTAAATGCTTCTCCAACTTCGAAGCTGAAACACCTTAACAATATTTATTGGTTAACGTCGGAGGGACATGATCTGTGATGTATTGCTGCATACAGACTATTATTTTATAAACAGGTGTGGAAAGCAGTGAATCCCGCCTGATTGAAAGCCTTTTGTAGATAAACGGGATAGTTATAAAAACCTGAATTTTATATTTAAACTTATACAATATGTATACTTTATTAATGTGTCTTGGTGATCTCTATATTTACGTCTACGGATAACAAAGAATGTGAGATTAACATTTATAAAGCAGACACATTGTAAGTAATAGTTCTGTGTAATTATGAGTCGGGAAAATCTTTGGAAATTTCTTGCCGCTTTGTATCTCGGGATTACTTCAGGCGGTGACTTGTTGTGGCCATAGTATAGTAGGGCTTTCAAAAAATATTTGGAAAATTCATTATTTTTATTAATTATTAAAGAAGAAGCAACTACTGAGTCTTTTTGAGCATAATCCACCATACTGCCCACCGAATGAACAGAAATAATATCCAAATAACTTTTAAGAAAAAGAGACTATTAGCGTTAGACCCATTCTATTGGATATCGTTGTACACCGTACCGCGTAGCTATATACGATGGTAGTGTGCACGAAGACTTTACCTTGAGTTGTATAGTGTCTTCAATTAACACTGAAATGTTTTAACGTGTTTTCACTAAAACGTGACAGCCCAGTAGTTTTTACTTGACCCGCGCACGAGGGACGTGAGTTCGAATCACAATCGAATCACAATATCTTGAGGAAACATGCTTTCATCGTACTCTCAAAGGTATGTGAAGTCTGCCAACCTGCATTGTTCAACGTGGACGTTTGGTTGTTACAGAGGTAGATACAAGCAGGTCCATTCCTTCTCAGACCTGGCGATGTCACGGTGACATGACTCGGCTTATTTATCGTCTTTGTAGAACTTTCATGTCTAATAAAATGTATTGTTATCTTGCGAAATAATAGCCCCTAGGCTTTGTATAATGTACACATGTATTTTAGAAATGCTAATATATGCAGTTCTATCGATTTATGTTTACGATAGTTAGTTAGATATGGCTATATTGCGATTCTGAGACTGCCGTAAGCTGTCGAAATAACTAAGTAACTTAAAATTGATTTGAACACAATATTCAAATGAAATTTAACCGTTTGTCAACTTTTTAAATAGTAGATAAATATTGTAATTCTCAATCATTGCGAAAACATTATTGCCGACTGAGGTTGTGGGTCAAGTACTAAACGTACCGAGTTTAACTAGAAATTTGGATTTAATATCAACTTTGAAGTTTAAAATTAATGTTCTAGGTGTCTGTCATGGAAGTCCTGGCTCGCGTAACCAATAGTTTTGAAATTAAAGTTGAACTCTAGATTCAGGGCTTTTTGTCGCTGATGGTTATTTGCGACTCAAGATGATGCCGTGGGCTGACCTTAAGCAGTTCTTTCGAAGACGGTACATTACCGTAGCGGTTCACTCGAACTTGTCTTATACTGATTTGAAAAACAAATTGATAATTTTACGGCGGGTCATTATCTCTCTCTATGTCTGTTACTGCTGATTAGAAGATGACGCAAAGGTGCACATGTTTTCTCATTGATACTTAGTTCAGTCAGGGTCAGTCGCTTACGAAAGATAATTTAGGACAAATAAATTCAGAGAAAAAGGCTATGTTATTTTACCAGTACTAAGGGCTAAATTGGTTATTGAAATCTGACTTTAGACTTCCTTCTGGTAATAAAGGCAACCGTCCGTGTTGATGTACTAGTACCGTTCACCTACAACACTACGAATGTAACGATCACAACTGCTGAAGTTAACTGAGGACATATTCACACGTAATAGTTGTTTTGTAGCATGGCTTTGATGTGATAGGGCCGCTATATTCGAGTACACACCACATTTTCGTTGGCGAGGAACGGCTACCGGGTCAGCTAGCTTGGTATAAATTTGATAGTGGTAGATCGTGATCGCTGTCAGTTAACTTTGCGATTTCATCTTTAAAAGTTGAAATATTATTTATAGTACGAATGATGAAATCAATTTTGGTGTAACAAAAATCTTGATTTCTCACACATGTAAGTAACAATACGCTCAGTTAAGATCATTGCTTGGGTAGTTCCGTTACCGGCTTCCCACGAGCCGCGGCTAATGTAACCAGTGGAGTGGCGAGCGGTACGTTTTAATACACTTTATATGATCTGTTACTTGACTTATGTAAAGTGTTTTAAGCAATACCAAGCAGTTTAATGAACGTTTTGTAAAAAGTATTTTTTTCGTGAAATTACATTACTTTTTTTGACGTAAGTTATATAAATAAAGTTCTGCTAAGTAAAATTCCCTGTCGTATAGGACATCACTAGGCCGTTTGAAACGAAGCCTCTCTCTGTCTGTCTAAACGCGATAATCTCAACAATGATTATACCAAAATCGAACGGATTTTCGAGATAGGTTTAAATGTGTGCGTTAAAATTAAATATTTATACAACACCTAATAAATTGTTTCGGAAGCGGTTGCTAATTGTGAACGTAGAGATTTCTCCCTAAGCGAAGCGAAAGCGGATTACCGACACCGTGGCGTACACAACGAGAACGAAGATTGATGTAGGTTTGAAATTGCAATTTATAATATTGGAGTTATCTGCAGCGTATAATCTCGTGTTGTTGGATAATGTGCGCGTGTGACGGGTACACATCTATTAGAAATGTCTTCTGGTTTAAAAGTAGTTATAACTATAAGTTGTCTATTATTCATTTCAATCCATGCATAATTCTAATGTATTACAGACTAATTCGGGCAAGATTAAACTTTGGTTACTATAATTTAAATGGATATAATACCTTCCTTTTATATGTATATAATTAGTAAACAGTGAACGATAGTTATTATTTGCATACTGAAGTATGATTTTAGACTGTGTAGTCATATACCCGAATACAATTTTGTTAAACTCGAAAACATACCCTTGTCGCCACTTTACTAGACATCCAAAGACTATGGACTTTGGAGACTATGGAGATCGAAATGAAGAGTAAAGGAGTTTCGTTCACGCTTTCGGTATAGCCCGCGCTGTACGATTCATAGCCTAAGATCTAAGGACGTTCAGTACATCGAACGCTCTAGGTATTCTGAAGGCTATGGTCTGTTACGTCATCCCCTCGGCGAAAGTGTGCCGCGAGCTGCGACCAAATCCCGTGATCAACGACGTCTTTGGTATTATTAACGGAACGAAGGAGTTATGTAAATTATATTTTATTTTTCCTTCACTTGCGTACTTTTGTCTTTCACTTTCGTCACAGTCATCATTACGAAATCATTATCATAATTTATATTTGACACAACCAGGGTTGGTAGACAGTCTCGGTGAAACACCGGACGGGAAATTATAATAATAATATTAGGGGAGACTATTAAACACATAATGCCGTACTGCCCGGGTACGATCAGGTTCTGCACGTCAGAGTTAAGGCCGGTGTCACACCGTTCCTTATGGCGAACACTAACGAAGGTTCGAGATGTAAGAAAGAAAACCACGGGTTATAAATGCTTAATACGTACGTTAGTCACAGAAATAGGTGCGCGTGAATAATTCGAATTATCGATAAATATTTACTTTAGAAAAGAAAAATAATTTAAATTGAAAATGTGGTCATTCATATTTGCCTGAAAAAGTTTACCTAACTTTCTAAATACGACAAGCAAAATATGTTTTTTATCAATTTATTGCCTTCTATTATACAGTAGTTAACCCAAGTTTACAACTAAATATGATATTCCTTTTTGTTAATATTAATATCAAGTGAAAGTCTGAGAAGGTCGTGACGAACTTATGACGCAATGACATGTAAAAGAAACATAATTCTCTCTCGGTTTAAATTCAATGACCACTACGGAACTGTTGTTATTATATAATGAATCTTTTAACATTATTAAAACAAGTGTCAGTACGGCAACGTCGACTTACAGACACAACTTACTGCGTATTGAAACATGAAACTAGACTAAACCATAACAATGGTGAGAAGGTAACAACTGAATACACAATACGTCCAACCAACTACAAGTAATTGTACAGGATGTCTGTACAATTAACTAGTAGATACATCCAGAGTCATGAGTTCTCAACGGAATCACTGGATTTTAAATAGAAACTTTAAAAAAATATTTTTGTTTAATGCCTAATTACAATATCATGATGAATAGGCAAGTTACATTTATAAATGTCTGTGGTTACAACTTCCTACTTCTACAGCTATAGGTACTACTATTTAAATCTGTTGAGCTTCCTGTATGTCTCGAGATAACTCAGGAACGGCTTGACCGATATTAATGAAAATTGGTATGTAGCGAGAACACGTAACTGCGCACATGATAGGCCATTTAAAATGTCAAGACAAAAAATACATTTTTTTCTAATGATCATGTATATATATAATTAATAATCCAAACCGAACGAAGTCGGCCGGGGTCGCTGGACTATAACAAAACTGTAGACAGAACCACTTAACAAGGCCCCACGCAGCCCGTTGACAAGTTTGTGCACTAGACTGCTCTGCCTGAGAGCCGAGTGGATTTGATGCCGATGGAATAGCATCTGTGTCGCGGTTAAGTTGGACCAGTCGTTGATATTGAAATAGATGATGACTGAATCTGTGAATCTCATTGCAAGAAAGAAAAGATATTCATTTCATAATATTTATGTCATAAAATAGCTAGGAAAAAACATTGCAATTGCACCAACTGAGTCAGGTTTTCAGTGCGATTCGTTTGTCTTGAACAGTATTAACTTAGCGATTTGAACTTCGGACCGGCAAACTCCGGACCGAATCCTGCAAGCACCTCTAATTTTTCAAGTGATGTCCCTATTACAAATTAATCATCATTTGTTGCGGCTAAGAATATATCGTGAGAAAACTCGGACGAAGAACCTGAGACTTGTTCTCAAAGGTGTGTGAAAACTATCATCTTAGCCAGGGTGGTAAGCTGTGACTTTAATCACTCGCGTTCACAGACGAGCCCAGCAGAGGGCTAATTGTAGGTTGAAATAATGAAATAATGATGAACATAAAGAGAGAAAGAAACGGACTAATGAAGTACTTTTTTTGTCAATCAACTAGCGATCGTCATCATGTCATCGACACAGAACAGCTGTGAAACGCACCCCGGTAGAGTCCTCCCCGCTCCAGTGCGCTGTTACCTTAACACAGCGGTCGCGCGTTATGTAATGTAACCGACACAGCGGCTGTTGTCACGCGGGTCGCCGCGACTCCGGCACCTCGGTCAAATGTGACAGAATGACGAGTCAACAACCGTCGGTTACTGTCGTAGCCAAATCTAAATGGTGTAATGGTTTGCACGTCTGTATTCAGATCAGGGCTACGATTGGAGCCCGCGTTTTTCGCGTTACTATGTGCAATTGTAGATAGGATTCTTCATAATTTCCCAGCCCTTAGCCCAGTTATGGCATTCAGAGGCGTCTCTAACCCATGTAGCGCATGTGTGCAGTAATTACCCTAGCGCCCTCTAGTGAAGTGCGCGTACAGAATGGAATAGGTACAAATGTTAACATGTCTCTATAAATGTTATGTCAATCTTAAAAAATGGAAATAGTAAAAATATCGACTTCCATGTTGACTCGATCACCTGATCGGTCATTTTGTATGGAGAGTCAATTTTTTTTACAATTTCTATTTATTGACATAACATTTATATTTACATCTTAACATGGAAACGTTTCGGGTTGTAAAACAAATACAAAATGTATGTAAGCCGGAGCTCTTGTCACGTGGGGTTGAGTTATAACGCCCGGCGTCACAACGCACGCGCAAGTTCATTGAAAGTGCTGCGGCCGGATCCCCCTAAAACCGCTACGCACTCCGTGCACCAAAAGTAAAGCCGCGACAGATGGCATTCCTCATATCTCACTCCCGCTATACTGTACGTATACACGACATTTCCTACCACGTACGTGTTGTCAGTGGAATGAACTACCACCAGTGAACCAGCGGTATTACCTCGGTGCTGCGACCCACGGACCTTCAACAAGCGTATGTATCGCTTCCCTCTCAGCCGGCAACGCGTTGGTGATGCCCCTGGTGTTGTTAGTGTCAATGCGCGGGAGTGACCCCACGTATCATCATCTGGCCTGTCGGCTGGTTTGCCTGGTTCTCACATACAAAACCTTGATATGTCGATGTAGTAGCATAATCGTTATTTCTATAAAATTTAAAGTGAATATACGAACTACGATTTCGTTGCGTTGCCAGGTCCCACTGCAGCTGCGACCAGAAGTTCCGCGAGTGTCTGCGCAGGACCAACTCGCTGGTGTCGGCGCAGATCGGCCTGACGTACTTCAACGTGCTGGGGCCGCAGTGTTTCCGCCGCGCGCACCCCATCGTGCGCTGCGTCCGACGGACTAGGTAAGTGTAGCGGTAATAGTATAACGGATAGCGTTATAACATTACGTTTATCAATCTTCACATATATCGGGTTACTCATTAAGTTAATTATACGGCCATATAAAATGGTTGTAGGAATCAGTGAAGACTTGGTAACTATAAAATTTGTTTTTTAGTAATTATATTTATTCAAATTATACAATTTAAAGTGTAAAATTCCAACTGATCGCTTTCTGTACGTGAACGATACATGAGAACAAACATGAAACGGAACGTAATTTACTGTTTGACTATATTCGTCCTCGCACCCTCGCTGGTGATGTATTGTCAACGCTTCGTTCGCAGGATAACCGGTCAGAAGTGTGAAGAGTACGAGTTGGACTACACCAAGCCGAAGATGTGGCAGTGGTTCGATAACGAGACCTTCTGACCGCCGGTATGTACGGTATGTATGTACCGACGCAGACCCCGTGTTGTACCCCGATATAGAGTCAAACGTTATATGAAGTTAGCTGGGGCTGGTTCGGCGATACCGCGGACCCGATGGAAAGTTCACGAATTGTTGCCGACTCCATCATGATACAATTCAATAGTGAGAACCGGTGCCTTTAGAGCTGTTGCGTCAATTCCGACTAATATTATAAACCTGTAGGTCTAGTAGTGATAGGTAGTTAAACTACGTAGTTAAGCGATGTATTTAATTAACATTTAAAACGGAGTTCATTTAACGAATTAATAAGTAGAATATGTTCATTATTGTTTTGTATTTTTCGTGTTTTTCACACTGCTCTTTGTATTTTGTGTATGACTGTGAATAATAGTAGAGTTAATTATCTCACATTAAAGATATTTTTATACAAGTGTCTTTATTATTTATACTACTATTATATTATCGGTGATAATTGTAACACCATTATTAAATCTATAATTTCTATCGGGGACTATGAAATGAAACTCCATGTGAATACATCATATAGTTTATATAAGAAACACCAGAATATATACGAAATGTCACATTTTACATTAATCCGTGAATTTCAATAGCTAGTACAAAATCAGAAAAAATAATACAGAAAAAATGCCCAAAAGGTAATAAGTTACGTGATATTATTACAGTTGTGCGCAAAAATTTGCTGAACAATATATTTTATGAAAACGATATGTTTTTAAATATAAAGTATAGTATACTAAGATTGATATTCTGATGGCAGGTGACAGATACACATTTTATTTTAATAATACAGTTTTAGCATTAATTATTTGTATAGTATAATAGTAATGGTTAGTGCTAGGTTATACTGGAAAGCCAAGTAATCACTATAGTTTTCTGAATAGTATACATTTTACCCAAATTGACTAATATGGCTCCCTGAGTATATGATATTTGTAACGAAATGGCATAAATATTGCGATAACTTCATATTTCATTCGATATTGTATAATTAGAAAAAGATAAGCTTCATTTAAAGTCGATAGTTTGATTATAATTAGTGACATTATTATAGCTATAATATAATAATGATGCCAATGATTGCTACCGTAAAAATGATTTTGGAAACTATATCAAAACAAGTTGAAGTTGTTTCCATATCGGTGCAATGGTCCTTTCTTCAGTGGTACAATATCAGATAATTTATTTCGTTCCGTTCCAAAACCATACATAACGATGCGCAATGAATAATGGTGAGTATTATTAAAATGTATGTTAAACGACAATCACTATGAGCTAACATTGACAATACATTTTAAGTAATAATACAAGGACACGCCGATATTAAGATGATTAATACTATTAAATAATGTACTATTATTAATACAATTATATAAAATCCTACGTAAGCTACGCCTACTAATACTATGAAAATTCTATTGGCCTATCAATTTTATATATATATAGATATATTGCTTAACATGGTCCAATGGGATTATTATACAAAATGTTTCAAAGTCATGTCACGGTATGAAATAGATAAATAAATATGTTGTAATAAATTTAAAATACATCATTTTGAAATATTATTGAGAATGAATAAATAATTTTAATTACATCACATGTTTGCAACATCCATATGGAAAATACCTACTATTGAAATATTAAAAAAACCCTTTTTTATTTATATAAATTTATTGTTTTG
Source organism: Agathymus mariae mariae (assembly GCA_018251895.1). Lineage (NCBI taxonomy): Eukaryota > Metazoa > Arthropoda > Insecta > Lepidoptera > Hesperiidae > Agathymus > Agathymus mariae. Next base: position 13,151 of record DWPT01001449.1, read on the forward strand.
TAATTATATGTATAAGTACAGTTATGAGTTATACGTATACTGATGTAGTATTATTTTTTGAAACATTTTGTATAGATGAACTTATATTAGGTTCAGACTTGGGACTTGCGAATGTTGGTAATTTTAACATTAGAATTGAAAGCGAGGAAGCGGAAGGACTCAGCAGTAGATCCGTCTCAACATTTACACCGCACTAAGTTATTGGTTGCTTAAAGTCACTGAGGTCACGAGACCGACAGAACTCGATAATAATTCAGAGATAACAATTTAACAAATCTACCAGATTCCTTTTGATTTGATTTCATAGGTAACCTAGGCTTGTACCTCACTGTATTGGAAGCGTTATTATAAATTTTCCGATAATTGTAATTGTACTCAATTTACATTTAAACTTGAGGTACAATCGGTAAAGGGTGCGGCTGTTCCGAGGCAAAAACCAACCATACTTGTTATGGAAATGTTATTGAACGTATCCCATTATTCTTCCAATTTTTTTAATTATTTTTAGTTCTGTCAGTCTTTGTACGAGTAATTATTAATTGGATAGATTAATGATACTTGTTACATTAATTAAACTTGCTTTCGTCCCTCGTGTTCTTTTGATTCCGATATAATTAATATTATTTATTTCAAAAGCTTTCGATCAAATATCAATTGCATTACAACGATATGGTTTCTATTAATGATAATTTTACGACCGTTCCCCGCAAAGCTATCGAAACCATTTTCACTACTCGTGATACCCTTATTGTCATATCCCTGATTCTTTTAACTTCGATATACGGTAGCCGTATTAAATGAATGTTTCTTAGAAATTATGAAATTTCAATAGCTCCCACTCACAGCAAGTGCATCGCATCGTAACTCGTTGCATTTATGTCGATTAAAAAATGTACTATAAGTTTTATTATAAAACATGTTCGAAAAGCTACTCATTCGATGAGTTTTTATGATGAATTGTTACCTTGCGCACGGACATTTGCTTGTATGGAATCGGTATCTTTATCCTTACCGATGCTTTTGATAGTGTTTTACAACCTAGATTTGTTAGAACGGCGAAATGCTTTAAAAAAGTACTACCTAAGTAACACAGTAAGAATTTCTCGACATGACATGCGACACGTGCTTGGATGCAATCCTTATTATACAGCGCGTTTCAAAAACCTAAACGTATTAGTCACTTCAACCGGTACACAACATTCCAACCGGGGTACTAAAATAGACGATCTGAACTAATTCTATAGGTTTTAAACACCTTCGCAGTCAAATTCTAGCCAAACTACTATCAACTAAGCTCTACTGCCGGGAGATTAGGCTAGGTTCAAATGGTCCAGGAACGTCCAAGGGTGAAAAGAGATTGGTGTTTTATTTGGACCCTGGGCTTAAGCGCTTTTCTGTTATATAATGTTACACTAGTTTATCGAAATATAATGAGTGTAAAAGTAACATATGTAAGCAACGGACAGGTATAAAAGGGACCGCTTGTCTCTCCTATCGTTCTTCTATTTGTTTGTTTAGTTTTACAAACGATCTTAATGCACCACCGATAACATACCTAACCTAACCTAACCATTATAATTTTTATTCTAAACCGAGGCTAACATTTCACAGTTATAGAGACGCATTCAGTAATTTGTCAATTTGGACGTCCATTTTTAATGAACATTACATGAATTGTATTGCCAATAAAATCCAATTGAATGCTAGCGCATTACTTTTGTGCACATTATATTTCGATACATTATAAATATTAGAAACTGTTAGCTTCCTCTTATATAAGTTGTCTACTACAAGACTAATGAACTTTTAAACTGTTTCATTGGCTAAACGCTTTGCTCACGGAACCCGAGAAACCGACCACGACGTTATGAAATGGTAATGTTTAATGGAAATATCGCTATGGTAGTAATATCACACAATTAGGTCGTGGTTATTGGTAATAATTATTGATTTTTGGATATATGTATATGTACATATTATGACGTTGCTTTGATCATAATTATAGTCAAGTTCCCCGGCATACTGATGTTGAGAAAAAAAAACTAATAACCTTTGTATCAATGAAACATGTTTAAAAGTTTCACAAAATTTCTATTGACATCGAATTACAGAATTGAAAACCTACATGTTTTATCTACACATTCATTACATTTAAGGACATATAATTTTTGATTATAATATTATTAATTATATAATTGTTATTAATTATAATTATCAATACAGCCTAGCGGTATGCACTAGACTCACGATCATTCAAAACGTAAAGATTTAATGGAATGTCTCACTCATTTTTATAATTATATTGGTGTCAGACAGTGCTGCACACAAACGTTTATGTTTTGAATGATGGTATACACGTGTGTAAAATTAATTTAAAACTCTAGTAAAATAAGGCAAACGGGTCTCGCGGAGGGATTAAACAATTACATACTCCACTAAATATATCAGGCACTGAAATTGAAAGGATCCCTTTAAAACAACGCTTATCTAGGGTTATTTATTATTCTAGAACCGAATGATCCGTGTCGGTCACTATGTGAACCTAGGAGACTAAAGACGTATGTCAGGAACTAGTTCCCTTTTTCTAATGTTCACATTTGATTTTGAACGGAGCAATTGTTTCTGTTCGCTTTTTATTATTTATTTTACAAGCTTCACAAGTTGTTTTGTTTCATATATCCGCTAACTCGGTGGGTTGTTCAAAAAATCGTGATTATCTATGGTACGGGTATCCCCGGCCTTCGACATGTGAACGATGTGTGGACGTTTATTTCTCGAATGGTCATTTATATTAGATGTTATCGACCAACCTTCGATTTATGAAATCGTTTTGTTATCGTATGTTCGTGTTATTTGTTATAGCTTCAGACGAACGTTCATTATAACGAGCCATCACTCAAAAACCCTCATTAGACCAAGCTACTTCGCACTACTTTTATTTGGCCTAGTTGTAAATATTTTCTTTATTATACCTCAATTTTACAGTGAGACTATTACTAATTCGTTTAGCTCAATATTGTAGCTGTGGACCCAATACGTATTCATATATAAAGTCGAGTGAAAATATTTTTAAAGATACCTAACGTTAGACAAAGCTTGACGTCTCGGAAAACATAATCGAAGTGTCGGCGTGGCGCAAATCATAAATAACTTGATGTTGATATCAATCATTATAATGCTGCTACGAATGTTCACTAAAATGTACAGAAATACTAAACTGAAACCAATAAAAATAACTACTTACAAATCGATTGTATAGGAATTGCAAAACGTTCATGCATCGTTTTAAAATAATAAAAATATGACAAAAGATCTAACTTGGTGTTTACATTTATAGATTAAAATAAAAGTATACAGCAAACAAATAAAATTAACAGTCATAAAATTTGAATACATGTCAATTACCAAAGATTATACAATTAATAATTATGTTAATATTAAATATTATAGTTCATTATAAACTAACATTTAATCGGAATGAAATATGAAAATTTATAATTAGGAGTCACAACGGGATCACATATATTTGATACTTAAAGTTAGAACATCGATACCACTACTGATACTTCTAAATCCATCCTTCTTATGACACCACGCCCGTGTGAACGGTTTGTAAACATCTCTACTCTACTCTCCGATCCAGTCGGCAGCTAACCTTTGTTTAGCGTTTCATGCACATCTCCGCGTATTTTACTCCAATTCTAAATTGGAAATTATCCACACAGATACGTAGTACGTATACGAGTAGTACTCGTTATCTCGTACCGAATGTCAAGTCCGTTATAGCGGTACTTTTTTTTAAATATTTAATTTCGTGCTATCAAGTATTAACTGAATTACGATTTGTCCAAAATAAAAACTTTATTTTTTTACGTGTTTCAAAGGCTAATCTTTAATTACAAGGGTGATTATTATTTATTGTTAATTATTCCGGGGTATTACGTTGATAAGTGAATTTTACGCCAATTTTTTGGTTTTCGTTTAATTTCGTTCCTTCAATATCTTAAGGCCATAATAAACATACTATTATGCTCCATGCACCCATCATGCATGATGCACCATACACATGTTGCATTTAATATAGCGAGAGTTTGCAACTCCTTGTTGGTCGCCTCATCATTACAAATTTTAAATGTTATTTAATTATTACATATATTTAAGTCGCCGGCCCGTCTTCCCATTTGTATAATAAGCAGAGGCAAAATAAAGCTCTGAATTAAATTGATTCAGAAAAATATAATTTAATAATTTTGCATCTGACAGATCCAAAAATATATCAATCTCGAAGTCATCGAGTTGATTGTTGTCAACGAACTAAAAATATAAATGCTAAAGCATGCAATAAACACATTTTTATTTTATCACAATTATTGAGTTTTAAGTAATCAACATACAAAGTCATGCAAAAAATCCTATAAATGTACTAAAACTTGTGTTACTTAAATTAAATTTCGATCTAAACTCAGACAGTTCCTCCTAAATTACGCCAATTTTCCTCCGAGTTAGATATCCCCACCCAAAACTCGGGCAGTTCCATCCGCGGTCAGTTTTCGTATCTGTTGGCGCAGTCGAAGAAGGGGAAGCAAGCGACGGGCCCGGCGACCGAGTGCTAGAGGACGTGAAGGTTTTCGCACGACTTGGACTTGGAGTCGCGCGCCCACACCCTGCCCAGTAAGCCGCGGACCTGCCGACAACGACCGAACAACACTGAATCAGCCGCTGGTTGTGTAAGCACAGTTATGGTACAAAAACTTCAAGACAGAAGCTTAATGAAAGTTTACAGTGAAAACTTTTAAAATTACGAAATCCAATAACACGTAAGGTTTAATTATAATTCTACTACTTAAATTTGCCAATGAACAGTTTAAATAACAATATCACCACACTAGGTCGTCCGCGGCGCATACTACGGTCGGTGAGACGTCACAAGTAACAATCGATACACACAGAGATATGTACAACAGGAAACGTAAACATGCTAATTTTTTTTTAATAAAATTGCGTTACATTTAACACAGTCCATCCTATGTATGGATATTTCCAGAGCTTTCGATTATGTAAGGCACGATGTACTTGTTACTGACGTTACTGAAATATGAAATAAGAGGCAAATTTGAATTTTTGGATTAATTAATAATAATATAAATCGTATTAAACATTTGCACAGCCATTTTGGGTTAGGATAATATGTACTGTAATTATATAATCTTGACCATCTTCTGTAAACATCATCCAGCAAATAAATGAAATCGAAATTGCATTGAAATAAAAAAAAAACAGTACGTCACATATAATTACATAGATAATAATAAAAATAAACTGTGAAGGACCAGGAATGGAACTCAGGAGTCGTTCGGCAGAGTTACAGACTTACAATGATTATAAAATGTCAATGTATACCGTTCAGCTTCAACAGACATTTATGATTATTTAACTTGAATACCTTAACGCTGGCAGAGAGACGGGTGCGTTTCCGAGGCGTGCTGGAGGCGGAGGCGGGCGGGGGGGT
>DWPT01001450.1:0-18659 GCA_018251895.1 Agathymus mariae mariae
TGATGTCCATGGGCGACGATGACCACTTACCATCAGGTGGCTCGTCTGCTTGTTTGTCGGCTATTACCATAAAAAAAATTGTTAAAAATTACAAATAATTATACAGTAGGCGAATATAAATAAAAAAGTTTATATAATTTTTTTTGTAAGCATTTTCCACATTTCATTTGGTAAGTTTTATTTATTTGGTAGTTATTATTAAATAAAAATATGGACGTATGACATGAAAAAAAAAATATAGCTTAAATTAGACATTTTGTAATTGATTTATAAGTAAATTTATGTTTTGCTCTGGGTCTTCATCAGTCAACAATAAATTATACGTGTTTCTACACATTTTTATATATACATACATATACTTGTATGGTAAAATTTTAACTCATCGTTTTCTGTACATATTTCTAATTCGCAAAACGAGAAAAACTCAGTCCTAAAACAATACAGGTGCAATTTCTAAGCGAAGGCGTAGTTTTTCAAAAGCGATGCGAGGACGCTTTTCTAGTTGTAAATAAGACACGAGAGACATACAAGAAACAGATTTTAATTTATATCTTAAAAACAAATTGACCAGACTATTTTTGAACAGCAATAAAATTTGTGAAGAATAAATGGCTAACGCTTTTTATTACTTGGTCATTAAATTAATTAGAAAAAATAGCTTGAGGGCTAAAGTGCGTGTGACCAAGTCTAGTCGGAAGAACACGCCTTACCAATGCCGAAGTGGATCGTCTAGCCTCGGTCGAGAAAGAGTTCTATAAACAAATTCAATTGGACTAAATGAGTAAATTTTTATTCTGGGACGATGAGATCATTAGGTGAACGGCCGGTAGGTTAGCAATCTTGGTAGAAATGGGTCGCTGGGACTGCAGTATGACATTGGTTTGATTGATGCCCTGGAGTTAGTTTCACTGATGAACAGTATGGTAACATTTAAAGTGCTCTACATTAAACTTTTGATTGTTATGAAATTATATATTCGATTTTTTACATTTTTACAAACCGAGAAAAACTCAATTAAAGTTTTTGGCATAATCGAATTTTGCAAAAAAAGTACTCATTCCTGTATGTACTCTGTATCAATATTCTACTTTCCGAAATGTAATACGCTCTTTATTAAAATGTCTAATAGTATTGAGTTGTATTATAGTATTGTATCTATTGTAATTCCTAGTTATAAGTTTTCAATAAAGTGAAGAATAAATGTTCCAACTACCCACAAAGATGTTATATAATCCTACAATGTACATTCTATAGAAATGCCACTCACTGACTGTGTCAGATATCAATGGCTTGTTATTTAAATGGATAAGTTTACCAAACGACTGTAGTATGGATGAATAATGGAATTTATTGCATCGGCGACACCCATAAGTTTGTATTTCATAATAATATTATAAAAATAAAATTATTTATGAAATTGTTCAACTTCAATATTTTTAGTTAACTATATAAATTCCAAAGCGAATTTTACAATATATCTTTTTTCATTGAAAGTGTTTTTTACGGGTTGAAGGTAACACTTTTTATGAGTGATTTTAAGAGCGTATAAACTTAAAAATACATACATGTTTTAGAAACTCTACCATTGTCTTTATCCTTCATCATATAATACTTAATCAATAATAGGAAGACTTCATTCGATTATTAGCCAAGAACTGGATAGCAACCTTAATGTTACGTTGTAGTATGAATTATAATTAGAAAAAAAGAAAAAAGATTTTCGAATATTTACTAAGACATTGGTCAAGATGACGGTGATTGCGTTTTAAACTACTAAGCAAATTTTGTAAATTTATACAGGGTATAAATATATATAAAGTAGTGAGCATTTAAAAAAAATATTCTTATTCCCTTAAATTTATGTAGAAAGGAAACTGTAGCAGTAATAAGCTGTGTAAATATTATTAAAAAAATTCATGAACCGATTTTAATGTTAGTGTTGAAAATTCAAATTTACTTTTTGGATAATGCGCCGAGTGGCATGTTCGTGAAGGTTATGATCACGTTTTGTAGACGTAACATTATGAGAACTTTTATTAGTCAGTTGAAACGCGTTGACGCTCTCGGTTTTAAAGTGGCGCCTAGCTGCCATCGGCTGCCCGTACTATCATACAATTTGGCATTGTGCCGGAACGTACACAAAAAATCACTGATATTCAAATTAATTTTATAGTTAAATTGGTTTATTTATTCAATTATTTTGATGACATAAAACTAGAAACCTAGGATATAGAAAGTAAAGCGTTGTTTGGACAGTGAACTTTTTTCTTACAACGAAATGACACAAGTCATTCTCTAAAATACATGTTAGAGTATCAAAGATGTTACTAAAAAGTTTTCACAAATAATATAACTTAATTGTGACTATCGAGAAGATTATTATTTATCTCAAATTAATAGTTATAATTAATATTCTCACTCAGTTTTCGTTTATTTCAGATTTGATTAGCCAAATCTAAAAAATATATTGACATTCAATTGTATCGATAGTCAAGAACAAAACAAGAAAGCTCAGACCCTGCAACCTAAACAGATTAATAACATTTCACAATTGATTGTAGATGAAGGACGGTGGTTAACCAGGCGGATAGAAACGGGCCAGTTAGAAATAAACTGCTCATAACTGATTTGGTACAGAGCCCAATGACGGCCTACAGAATGGACTTGGCGCCGTAGCTTCTTGTATAGTTCAGCAGGATGACCACGAACAAGGGTAGATGTTTGGACTAAAAGATGACCAAAAACTTAGTCGTTAATATAATTTTGGACATAGTGCAAAGGCATCTGAACTTAGCTGGAAGACTAGATACTCATGAATTACCTAAGCTAAAGGTAAAAGGTAAGTAAAAGTACGATTGTCCGACACTATATTTTATTTAAGATATTTTATTGCATACAACTTGTTAGAGAACCTTATTCTACATAGTGAATAAGGTACACATACTTAAACAGTAGTTCGTAATTTTGTTGTTTGGCTTTATTAGTGCTCTCAACGCGGAAGTAGATTATAAATAATTGTTTATTGAGAACAGTTTTCGAACGAGTTGTCCACTGGGACACCGGTTAGGTCGGCAGTTAGTGTGACAATTTATGAAATATTACATTTCAAACATAATTGGTAAAACGGGACCGTTAGGTGATAGCTTTGGAATGCAGGCTTTTGGTTAGTTCGTTGGTTTACTAAATAACATTGATTTGCTAAGTTACGAAACCGACCGGGTGTTGCCGACAATCTCTTTTCTTTATTTAACTTAAATGTATTTAATTGTATTTTACTTGGTATAATCAAGATATCTTAGATACTCATTACAAAGTTCGAAGTTCGTAAATGAAATTTATGAATTTTAACTACGCATCCGTCAAACAGGTGGAACATTTAGGTTACTCTCGGTTGACGTGACCTGTGATCACAGTGAATGATAAAAATAGCAAGTTAAGACGTACATTTTGCAGTGAACATATTTTTAATATGGTGTTTTTTTAAATTACGAAGTTATTATATACCAATTTTTCTCCATTAATATAAGCGTATTTTAAAAGCATTTCATACTTCTGTAGGTAGTGGACACGACTGATGATCATGTTGGATCATAAAATGTCAAGTTGTCATAGGGTATAATAATATTTCTAGTGCCTAATGTTCTGAATGTTTTTTGTTTTGTTTTTAATTTACTTAGTAATGGTAAAATGGACTCTTTTTATGAAGATGAAAATTTTCTTACGATCACTGTGATCCGAAATTCAAAGTTATTTGATATTAATAAATTTTATCAAGGTTCTCCATTTATTTCGAAAGTTCAATATGTAGATTAGATTAGAGAGCTATTAGTTATATTGCTCGGCTCCATATCATACATATTAAACAGTAAGGAAAATACTATTGAAAAATTTTTGTAACATAGATCTCATGATGGTTTTGTATAATTCAATTTCAAAAGAGCATATATCTTTTGAAAATCATGAGGTAAGGAACGTGCTGGATTCGAAACCACATCACAGAATTGGATAAGTGACTTAGGTACATCCGTTCACGGGACTATACTGCGAATTTATACATATATAATTATAAAGTTAATAGTACTAACTCGGGACCAAAAGAAATTATATAGATAAACTGTTCTTTGATGAACATCGGGACGAGATATTTATAGGTTTTAATGCTTTATTGCTGTTTATTATGAGGTTTATTTAAAGTGGTTTCAGGGCCTCGTATATTGGGTCGATGGGAAGTTATGATAGCTCATGATATACATTTTTTTCCCAGTCTATTAGTGAACGATATGTACGGAAATTCATTGTGAATTTAAATTCACTTGCAATATTTGCAATATTTGCATGTCTTATAAATATCAATGCATGCATCACCCTACATTTGTACATTAATGTAAAAAAGCGACCCTCTTTCTAGTTACCATAGCATTTTATAAATAATTAACTTTCATTAATTCATCTCTCTTACGTCTTTGTATATTACGGCTAATAAATATTCTCATCATATTTGGAGTCTTATTTCCTATTTAAACCTCATAGATATGAATTCCCATGCAAGATAAATTAAAAAAAATAATAAGGAAAAAGTCTTCAATTTAAGTTTATTATAATCTAAAATGGACTAACGTTATAAAATCATGGAATCTTTTAGTATTACGAATGTGGAATAAGACCATATTAATCTTTAAATGGCCTTGTGTTGATACGATTGATTTAAGTCCATGAGCAGATATAATCACAAATGAGAGGGATTGAAGTCTGGCCGACGGCACGAACCACGCATCGATGAAACTTGTAAGAACCGTCGCCGAAGTATGAACTCCTAAGTAGAGCACATCCAAATTTCCAATTTATACTGTAATGTTGTAAGTGTGAAAATGTACAAAGTGGATTGCATCATTTCCTATTTCCAACCAAACATTTCAAATTAGACGAGAAAATTGTGTGTTCATTTTAAAAGTAAACAAAATAAATATAATTCTTGCACCGTAGTTTGGTAAGTATGGTTGTAGTAGCATGGTAGAACAGACGCTTTAAGTATCTCTGGAGATACGACTCCCGCTCATGGGGCCCTAATCCTAACAAGTGGTGTCGATAAATTAGTCGCGATGTGATTGGTGACATCACCGTCTGCAAACCGACCTTCCAGCTAATACATTTTCATGATACAAATGTGTAACTAGAACGAACAGTTTTCAACAACTCTATTTTGGTCCATATTTAACTACACGATATGCTTATAAATCAAATAATTTCTGACCACAACAGCACCGTATAGCAACTGTACTGCACATTTATAATTTGAAAATTGTCTTGGAATAATTTACTACAAAAATACAACACAAAAGAAGGCGTTTAATTTATTGATCGTGAACTAAACGGTTGCAATAAATCATTTGGTATACTTATAAGTAAGTACAGAAAAATAATGTAGCATTTTTATACTTTTTCTATTGCAAAGCTGTCGTATTATTTATGCGTACAATTTTTACGTCGTCTTAATACGATAATATAAATCTTCGAACGGACGGTTTTTTTAGAACCGTATCTCGTAACGCAGCCGAATTATAACAAGAAATGTAACGTACAGTCACAAGCTGCAAATCGGAAAAGTGGTCGTACGCCCTCCGTATTCAAATATTATAATTGAGTCGGGTGCGCCCGCGCCGTCAGCGCTGACTGCCGTCTGTGGGCTCAGTGGCCCGTAAGTCGCCGTGTCGTGCGCTTCGTTGTCCGAGCCGCTCTACTCCACGCCGTCGAACACAATCCACTTCGAACTCACTTACGACTTAAAATTCAAACGCCTTTATTCGATAATATATTTCATATTTGATTTTGATCGATAAAAGACAAATATTATTATTAAAAAATAGTATCGTTAATTAGGAATCGAATTACAAAGTATCAAACACGTGTTTATTTATATATAGTTAGCGCGAACAGACCTCGGTATCGGCTGATCCACGTTTTTCACTCCGAGCGAATAAATTAGCCGCCGGGACGCCGCCGAATTTCACTTTTAACGACAAAACGCTACACATTATGTACGCAAGATTTTCGCACGATCCAGAAAAATGGGGTTTTAACTTGAGTGAGTATTCAAATTGTATAATGATATTACAAGTTCGATGTAAAATTGTGTTTTGCAATAACTAAGTGCATGATAGGTTATTTGTTATATTAATATTAATGACACATGAACGCACACTGGTAATAACATTTTAACCGCCTTTGAATGAATAAATCCTATTTGGCAAACATAAATACGCATCGAATGCATTGATAAATTTATCCTTAATTTTTTAACATTAAATTGAGTTAATTTAAATAATTAGAAGTGAATATAGTTTAATAATTAAAACTGCTGATATTTTAATGTTAAACCACTTTAACATAGGTCGGTTCTTTACCCTTCCTAATTAAACTATGGACATGTTGCAGTGTTTGAATATCAGCTGAACAAACGAACGCCTACCACATAAGCAAAATTTAATTTAGAATATTTAATATAATGTCAGTTTATATAAAATTATTTATGTTCTTATAGCGTACATTAAAATACTATTTTGAATGTTTAAGACTACATAATATGTAGATTAATGTATAAATTATTAATAGAATTTTACTTAGCAGCAAACTTTACCTTCTGATAACGACTGTCGATAGCTTCAAACCGTGTTGACGCGATAATTTACAGAAGCTATTATAATAACAATATTTACCTTAAAAATACATATAAGAACATCAATATCATATCACTTACAATGATTAAGATATTATTTAATTTAAAATAATTACTTAGGTTCCGAAGTATCGTTTTATTCCGTTGGAAATATTTAATAATTTTGTTCAGTTTCTAGTATCCGAATAGTTTTTTATTCTCGTGGGTGAATGACTCTGTTTCTGATGTGCTAATTTACGCTCTTGTCACTGGTTAGCGGAGCATACCTATTAGTTACGAGTTAGGAGACCTTGTGGGGCCGACTTGTGAATTTTTTCATAATTTTCATGCATCTAACTAAATATTTTTATTGTGGTGCTGCGAATTTGTGTAAAACCCTTTACGAGGATAAAGGATCAACTATTAAATTTTTTATCATAATAAATTTATGAGATCACACATCTGCACATGTAACTTTGATAATCAAAGGGTTTTAACTGTTTGATTGCATTTAGATGCACAAGATACTTCAGAAGCAAGAAGAATTGATCACTTAAAATACTGATAAAATCTATGAATCTTTCTTCCCCCTGGTAAACCAGCTATACTGGTGGTATTATTTTAGTAAGATAGAGGAGGTATAATCAATTCGTCAATCAAACCTAATATACAAATTACTTTTTTTTGTGAAATTAGACCAGTGACTTTAAAATATCATTTAAACCATTCGTCGTCGGTTAAGTTACTTAAGTTCGCGCAAGTGGTTTCTGCTTTTATATATTCGAATATTAGACAGATTACTGTTCCAGATTAGTACATTTTCTGAATAAATGACTTAATTGTAGATGACTATAGTGTAGTGGTTGACCTTTCTTGTTATCTTAAGATATTTGTTTCAATTAAAATGACATTGTTAATTTCCGCAAAACTTTCATGCGAAGTGACTGGCATTTACTAACTCGCACTTAGTACAAATAAATTCTTCGATGTTTCATCGTCAGGCAATTATTCTCGGCTTTATTCCGGTTTACGAAGTCGTGGGTCGTAATACGTGTCTGATAATTGAAACATATGCTTTACGAGGGCATTCGTCTTGACTTTGTCCACTATGCTTTTATTGTAATTAAAGCCTACTAAGTTATAACATTTTTTTCTACCGTAAGTCAAGTATATGATAACCCTATCGGTTAACGCGCGTCACTGTCGGCTTCAAAGGAATTTTTTGGGTCGTTCGCGGTTGTTGCTCCTATGCCGACTAGGTCAAGGTATCTATTTCAGACATGAGCTTGCGAACAATTAGTACAGTACATACAATTGTTATATTGCACACACACACACGCAGATATATTTATATATAAAGAGTAGACATTTTTGACTAACTTTATTTATCGACAGTTTCAAATCATGTAAATAATATTACTACCAATTCAAGGACTTTTTGATAATGAGCTTACTTCAAAGAAATAGGTTAAATGTGCAGATATAATAAAAGTAGCCCTCGCCGTGAACTCGAATCAAGAGCGAATCCGCGGCCCCACTGAAGGCCACCGATCCACTCAACACAAGAATAATACTATATTGAACAACTGCGGTTTGGCACTGTTGATTTAACATGTATATCACTTTCGTTTTGCGTTTGCTTACCAGTCAACTGGCATATTTTTTACAGTCTTCATTTCGCTTCTTATAATCAGTGCTTGCATATTCAAAGTTGTATATTTATGGCCGTGATCCAAATAAGCGTTGATAAAAACCAATTTTACCAAACCTTAAAATTGTATGGTAATAACATTTCGTATGAACACAATGTAAACGGCTACAATAAAAATAATCGGAAACTGGAATAAAGGGATAAATATACAGGTGTTGGTAACACATCGAATTGTAAAGTTAAAACTCAAAGTCATTGTTGGTTTATAAACAGCAGATAATTCGGAGCACTCGACTTAGTAATAATCCCTTTGTATCACTTTGAATAGTAATGATAACAGTGGTCGTTGAACGTGCGTTCGTGAACTTGGTTCAGCCTCTAGAGCGATTTGCATTGGGCATGTATTATTTTACTTTTACAGCGGAATATAATAGTATAACGTAACATTATAAATATTGATTGGGCTTATTTTTATCAAGAGAGAGAGAAAGAGCTACTCGCATTATGTTTTTGTCTAACACGTCATTATGACGTACTCGTACACATTGAATATATTGCTTGAAACTACTAGGAATTAGAATTGTTTTAAAATTGATAGTATTTATTTCTATTTGTTCTGATGTAGAGCGTTACAATCTAAAATACCTTTTGACATCTGGTGATATGGTCAGATTGGCCAACTAAATGTTCGTGTATTATTTTCATGTCATCGTACTTATAACATACCGATGCTGCCTTGGGGCTTATTAGTTTCTTAACGTCATTGAGATCAATTGTCCGATATATTATTTCATGTTCTCATGTTCATGTTCATATGCTTTATTCTCTATCATCTATAACTCCTAAATAGCTTCGTGTAAGGTCATCAAACGTAAGTATTAGTAGTTTTTGATAAAGATTACGTAATAACATAAAATTCTGTACAATGAGCAAAGTCGAATACACTATAAAATTGTGTGTTCGTTGTGATGGCAAAATATACGATATATCGTAGAAACGCGTGTGCCGGAAACTATATTTAGAGCAGTGAAACATGCCGACCAAGTTCATCTAACCGTAGACATGCTTCTAGTGGCAGCAGACGATTTTATCAAATGTACTTTTGAAATTGATAGACGTAAAAAGTATAGGGAAATAAGTACGCTGGTCTGATAATACATGCACGAACTCCAAATTAGTAATACTTTTTCACTTCTTTATAACGTAGACGTAGCCGTATACGCATATTCAGTATGATAATGTATTACATGCTATCTGTCTTTTTATGCCTGCCAATTATGTATTGAAGGTCTTCAGTCACTATTCCGAATTTTTTTTGTTCTAATCTGTCCCGGAAATGTACCCAAATCGCTATGGCTTCATTCTACTCAGATATGTAACACGTGCCCACACAAGAGTTTTATATTAAGCATCAAACCGATTTTTAGGTCCAAATGGATCTACGATGTGGTAAGAGATAGTGAATGCGGTATGTGCTTTAGCGAGTATGGAGCTTCATCCATTTCTGAGCCCGTGCAAACCGCCCCTGCTCGTGGTGCAACTTGCTTAACAACGGACGAGCTTATAGCATAAGGTCGCTCCTGTTAATGGTCTCTAGACTTTATAACACTTAGTTTGATGTTCAAATCTTTACCCTTCTAGCTGACTACCTTCTTTCGAAAATCAACCATGTCTCTACGTGTTGTGCTTGCACCGTTGGAGAACCAGTACTAGGCAGGTGTTCCGCTTCCATCTGTGAATATTAGATGCCTTTAGTATTCCAAACGACAATAATCGGCGATTACCACATGCCCTGAGGTAGCCCGTCTGCATTCATTTAGATCTATTGAAGACCAACATTTTCGTAATACCATGTATTTACTCATGACTAATCATGATGCTAGCAATCGGATATCGGCGGGTTTTTCTTTTACATATATAAATACTTTAGACTGAAAAATGATTAAGAAACTCATTAATAATCAGTATGAGACAACCTTTTGCCTTCGTTCCGTTTTCTGTCTCTTTTCCCCCTATTTGTTGTAATCTCCTATCACCTTTTCGCGCCCCCACCATACTCCACAACCAGCACGGAAGCCAGTACAGGTGATATCTCTCATTGACGTCGTTATTTTCGTTCCAAACAGACAGTCTGCAGTTACACTACAGTACCTTACCTGTATTCCTTATATATATGCTTTAGAGCATGCAGAGGCTTCAAATAAGATAAGTATTTCCACTATACGTTTTATTGGTAGGTAAAACGTGTCTGTTATTACGGAAATAAAATATAGATGGAGCTTTGTAACGGTAAAAGAATTATTAAAGAAGTTTTTGTAGCATTACAGTTTATCGAAATAAACAAAAAATCCTTTATAAAATATTAGCACAGATATTAAATGGTAGTGCAAGTATTAAATGTCCATGTTTGTTGTTTGTTTTAATGTTTCGGTAATTTAATCGTAGGTACATTGTAGGAAAGATACATTATTCGTAGAGATAAAAATATATCTCCAAGTATAAGCGAAAGTACGAATTAGTTTACATTACAAAATATGATAAACTCTGTATTAAAAACTTTATTATCAATGCCGAAACTTGATTTCTTTACAAATGAGTACTTGTTACATACTTACGTAATATTATACGTAAGATAATATTAGATTTACTCATTTCTTCATGAGTAGTAGGTATGTATATAAGGATGTAAAATGCAGGTACAACCGCATTTTTATTTTTTTTCACGTTGTTGTAAACCTGTCTTCATCTTAAATATGTATTGAATTGTTTTTTATTTTAGTTTAAATGATATCAAAAAACAAGAAAAATAATACAAATGTCACCTTTTTGTCCATTTCTCTCGTCGTGAATGTCTGGTCTCACGTACACATACCTGGAATATTTGATGTCGAGACGAACCAGTTCAAGTAAATAATTTATAATTATCTTAAAATATTATAATATTCAAATTAAGTACGTGATGCGGGTAAAGTTGCTTCCACCCTATATGTATATTTGTCCGTTGTGCTAATTCTACTTACTGGTGAAATTTTGTCGTTTAATGTTTCCACCGCTGTTATACACTTGTTATTAACTAATACTTTAGCCGCTTTGAACATCGTCTCGATATTATTTAAGACACTGGATGTGAAGTCCAAAAGCTTATGAGTGTGTAATTTATTCTTGTACATCAGGCTCGTGAATCATTTAAACAACTTAAAACCTCTAATACTCATAATATTTACGTTTCTAAGTGGTAAAGTCCATTGCGTGAGATGTTTAGTTTCCTAGAAACTTATTTTATTATTGCGTAAACTCAATCGCATCAGCGTGGGGCGTCGTAAATTTTTTTAATTTTGTCCATTTTATTGAGCAACTTATATGCGACTCGTTTAAAGATATGTACGTAAATGAATTTATCAAAATGTTTGTATTAATATCGTAAGATTGATGAATCAAAATACAATAAAATCTCATGTCACTTTGGTTAAGTTTAAACAGAAGGATACATTAATTCTTCATTGCGTTCGTTGTGCGCGACCATGTTCATTCTAAAAAAGAAACGAAGCTTTGCCATGTTTCACAAGTTCGTACCTACTTATTCAATTACTTTATCACTTTTATGAAACACTCGTTAAAAATACATATACAAATACGCTGAAACTCACATCCTCAGAAGAACAAGCTGCTTCTATAAGCATATTATTACTTGATCAGTCTTCGCTTCGATAGTCACTAGCGGTGGAGTAAACTTTAGACATCCTCAATTACTCTCACGAAGGAGAGACCCATGGACTAAAGTGGCTACTAATGGGTTGAAACCAAGTATTATATTAAATGTATATATCAACACATGTTTTATCCACTAATGAAGCAAATAAATTGAAATATC
This sequence comes from Agathymus mariae mariae, assembly GCA_018251895.1. Classification (NCBI taxonomy): domain Eukaryota; kingdom Metazoa; phylum Arthropoda; class Insecta; order Lepidoptera; family Hesperiidae; genus Agathymus; species Agathymus mariae. The sequence goes on from DWPT01001450.1 coordinate 12,175, forward strand.
TTCCATAATACTTGAATTTTGTGGCTACATGATCTTCCAGTGTCTGATATTAGTGGTCGTGGAAACGCAGAAATCAGCAAACTTCAATAATACGTAGCTCTGAGAAACGCTATTAAATCTCTGATGTTAGATGTGGACGTCCTAAAAATCTGAAGCTAGGACTTTTTTCAATATATCTATCTTAATGAGTACTGGTTAATACGATGGTTTGCGTAGACCTCGATTAAGGAAATGTATCCAAATGTAATAAGGTTTATCGTCACCAGCGAGAGACTCGCTCAAGGTATAACAATGTGTGTTTTTATAATTAGTGTAAAAATAAATCGTATTTCAATTTTCTATTGTTGAAGGGAAATATTGTATGTGAATAACTCAATTAATATTCCCGTCGCTGAAAACATCATAATTCATTAGAAGCGCTCGACTAAGTGTCGGCGATTGTTTCGGATGGTGGCTGTAAATAAACTGACCGCCTACGATCTTTCAAAAGTTGCCATGGATGGGGAATGGCGTACATTTTGTTTGACCATTTTCTCAAGACAGTCAAGGACAGATTTATGTGTTCCTCTATCATCCTACGCAATCCTTGTTAAACTCGTACCTCGTTTTACTCTCTAAGATTATTGTAACATATTATCAGAACACTATTTAGTCCCTTATTCATATTGCATAGCAAGATGATAACTATATATTATCTAATCTTCAGTCTTCATCGCAAATCAAATAATTTTTCCAACGTCATCTGCTAATATTACGCAACCTGGATAAACAACTTTGAACTGTCGCTAATCTTGCTCTTTTATCTTATCTCTTAGTAAGCAATATATATTACAAATATTCATTTATGAAACCAAACTAAAGACCTTTTCGACAGTATGAAAATTAGCCACGTGATTTATTTTTTATTTTTGTTTGTTTTAACAAATAATATTAAAAATTCACTCTTCTTAATCTAGAACTGGTTATTCGGTTCAAGTTTTCTTGGCCCTATTAAATACCTTACTATTTGTTGCTATTTGGTAGCTGGTACAGTCGAATTATTTAGGATATTGATATTATTACTCAGTGTAGGGATATGTCGATTACGATATTTTTATCATAGCATACGTTAACATATACCATATCTAGCGTCCGTGTTTTTTTTCCCATTTTAGTCTAAATTATTTACAACACAGTTAATCATTTCGTTCAATTCCTTTATCACATTCTTAATACATTCATATTTATAATGTGAAATTTAATTTATATTGAAGTGAGTATAAAATATGAATAAATATATTTAATTCAATTTTAATATTAATATGCATGTAGGCATTCCATTGATAATTAAAAACAACATTAATTGAGGGTGCAGAATTTAATCGTAATTATATAAACTAGGAGGTAAAGGTAAGTATGATAAGGACAAAGAGTACGTTATTATTAATTTATTTAGAATATAAAGATTTAGGGCCACATCACGATTATTTTTTTGCAACTGTCTTCTCAATGAATTTAGTGATGATTAAGCCGTCGGAGTTATTACAAGTATTTCATGTTAACATTACCTAAACGGCCTTGGTATTTATGATAGAGATATCAACTTATTTTTGACAGATATCGATCAGGTCATAAATATTGCTGTCAAAAATGTAATGATTGTTGATAGATTGACGAATCTAATCTTAATTAAGAATCGGATAAAAATTGGAACTGCATCTTGCTGTACTGTTTTAATGCATTAATTTAACAAATAGTGTTCGATTAAGACTTTATATATACTCTGGCTAAGATGCATTTTTATCGCAAATTTATCAAGGAAAATATCTTATACATATAACATTATTATAAAGCATAGGAATAACATTTCACTATTTTATGAATCAATATCCATTTATGTATGATAAATTATTCATTTCCAATTTATGTCAGCAATTAAGTACCGTAGACATAAACGAAATGCTTATTCTAATTTTCGGTGCAAGAAATATTCCGATATACCGACTCGTAAATGCAAGAATGTACGCGAATTTCACCACAAATAGATCATTAACGATCTTTCGTTTGCAATAGATTAGTGGGTTAATTTGCATATGTGCCTGAACTTTTCCTCAGAAATATAACATTTTTTAGAAGAGAAATAAAATTTCAAGATAATTTCATAATTTTATTTAGGTTTAGTATATATTTTTGTGTTTAAATACGAATTGAAATTTAAATATTTATTAATTTAGTAGCTTCCTGTTTCAAGATTGAATTCACTTGGCAGGCCATTGCTGAGCATAGGATTACTATCTGTAATTGAGACGAAGAGCGTACTTGAAATCAAAGGCGTAATAGGTATTTCAACGTGCTATTTTAGTACAATTGGAGAAGGGCTAAGTCTCGTGACAACAATCGTGACTGATGATTTATATGAGCGCTCTGATGCACAGTAGCGGCATAATATTTTTCGTAAACTTGCGGTCATCTATTCAGCTACAAATTGTAAGCGAATGTGCTTACATAATGCAATTGAAAATATTAAATATGAATCCGAAAAATAGAAGCCAGTGGACAACTTGCCCCGTTGACCTTATAAGGAATGTTTTATTCGACATTCGTAAGTACAGTGTAATAAGGTAAAATGTAATAATCTGTACAATGACAACAACCCACATAATAATAGACAAAGAGACGACTGCGTAGTCCAGTTAGTAGTGACTGCCTGCTGGACTAGAGGTACCGGATTCAATTACCTTTATGTCACAGATAAATATTTGTTATCGGGTCAAACATATCGCAAATCAATCGAACTGATAATTTGTACAATACCAAACAAAAGATTAATACTGCAGAACCATGCAAGAACTCAAAAATAATTTAATAAGCCTTCTCGCTGTTTCTCAAGGTTACCTTTTCTTTTTTAAACCAACATTTAAGATGTAGGAAGAATTAAATAATATCATGAATTAATGATAAAAACATTTCTTGTACTGATGTTAACTGAAATGATCTGGTTGACCTTTTCAAATATAGACGTATCTGATGCGAAACGACAAAAATATTTCACTAAATTGCAAATTACATTTCTCAGTTTAATATCCTATTCTCTCAGCTTGCGGGTGTAATAACCTATGAATCAAATCAATTTTACTGAATGTTAATTTAACTCTGAAGTGTTTGTGAGTCGTTAAAAGATGAAATACAACACTAGTAATAATATCATGGACGTTATATTCATAATTTCGTATATTGGATATATAAGACGGTTTATGAAATTTGGAAATTTATAGTCATATAGTACAAGTGTTTTAATCGCTCCGGATATATTTCTTAATTTGGTTTAGATTTCATTATCTATATAGAATTAAGATTTTACGGTCGATGTAATTATGTTTTATATATAAATTTTTAACTTCAACGGGCTCACCAGTTTTTCATTATAAATGTAACTGATCACAAATACGGTTTTTTATCTGTCAGAGATTCTGCACTAGATCATTTGAATACTTTTGACCATTTAAGGTCTGGTCCAATATCAGAAAACGAAACTGGCGCTAATAATTTTAATTTTATACGAAACGCGATAAAATAGATCGTTTTGCGTTATACATTATAACGATGTTGCGTTCATTATTTTTCATTTCTTCTTTAATTGTTTAATCAGTCAAAGAAAAAATAATTTGTTATATTTATATTTACTATCAGCCGTTGTAGAAACGAGATTGTGCGGTTCAATATGTGATCACTCTCCGAGTACCACTGGCATTGAATAGCATTAGTTAGTTACGCTACTGTGTCGAACCTATATAGAGCGCATCCCACAATAAACATACAATAGCTATAGATGGTAGTAACAGAGTTTTAGGACTTGACTTAGTTTTAAATACAATTTTTTTAGTGGAATTTTAATCCTTATTTTTCATATTTTCATTAATATACATTTATTTTATCTTCATTGTACATAAAGGTTGACTGGTAGATAATGCCATTAGGCATTAAGTTCTCCCATTATACCACTTTATTTTAAAGTTAGTGTAATTAAGTGTTTATTAAGTGAAGTTAAGGAACCTAAGCGGATATTAAATTCTGCCGGATTCTCTGTCAGTCAACCTAAGTGAGAGGACAATGAAGATGATGATGCAAAGAAAAGAAAATAGAAATTTTAAAATTGTATTACATATTACATATAATACTTTTTATGATAGTAAAAAAACCTTTGTCATCTTCCCACAGTTTATTTGGAAGAAATCGCCTTCTGTGCACATTTCGTAGGTATATATAGCATGTAAAATGATTTTCCTGTCCACTATTAGGATGTACAAAAACTGTAATTAATAAACAAATAATTAAAAAACTACAATTAAATAAAAATTAAAACATTAACATGTATTATTAATTAAAACAAACGACAAGTTCTCCCTAATAATATTCTGTACTATTAGTTGAAAATAACTGGCAGGTGTAAAAATACGACGAAACTTTTAGGTATAATTTATTTTTATATTATGTTACTTCAATGAAATATTACTTAAATGTTACGCCCATTCAAACTTACTATGTTGTACAAGTAGTTGGTTGTGACTTTATAAGCTATTCTCGTACAACAACGGTCTAACCCACATATTTTTGGCCTATTAACATTCTTAACAAGAAAACCGGTACAAATACGTATCTACTACCATAGTTACATCCTTGAAATGTGTAAGTTCTGTGTAAAGTATTTGCCGATAAATGAACAGGTACTGACGGTCAGTGTTGCTGTCCTTGAACATTCGTAAAACCAAAGGCCTTACACACGCATTAACAGCCACGAATGAAACTGGGTACCAACGTTTTAACTGAACTTTAACTGAAATGCAAAGAAAAAAATTTTTTTTGAGAAATTCCACAGTTGGCTCTAGAAGGAAAGTGATAGCTGCTATTAATACTATGTTCAGATATGAAATATGTATAGAGTCCATCATGAAAAAATTATAATTTCTTAGCATTATGTTAAAACTAAAAATAATAAGGAGATGCTAATTTTTCTTTTACACTATTTAAGTCATTTTTTTTTCGTTAAAATACAAGGTATGTCTAAGTAACTTAATGTAAAATCACAGAACGTACTGAATAAGACAGAAGTCAATCATATACACTGAATACAATGGCACTGTTTGACCGATACCTATTCAGATAAATTTCATCCTACACGTCCAACAAAGGTGTATATAATAAGTGTATGTATAATTTGGCATGTGATCTTAAATCGCTATTCCGCGAAGCCAATGGTTGTCGGTGGAAACGGCATTAGAAGGCACGTAGTTATTTGACGACCAGGGTTAGGTTTCATTAATCCCTGTCATTTAATCACACACTTGCCACTATATGATATTTATTTTAAGAATAAGCACATTTCTATAGGCTTCAAATATTTCATTCAGTGCACACGTTTTTGTACCCGCGATAAATCGTGCCGAGCGCTCGACAAGAATTTCAAATGGCAAGTGATTTAACAGCTGAGTATTATCGCTTAATTGTTGGAAACACAGATTTATAAACTTAATTAATATAAAAGCAGTTGATCGTTTCTGTAAATATTGTTTTTTTAGTTATTAATACGTGTACATTCAACAAAAATATGTAACTCATATTTTTTCTATTAATTTAAGGGAAATTAAATTTCTATAATTGGAAAACTATTCTATACACAAATCAAATAAGTAAACAGTGTTTTTCTAACTTTAAAGTTTAATTATGATACTTTAATTTAAAGAAAAACATAATTTGCTATTAGGCACATCACTACATACAAAAACCCGTGTACTTATAAGCCTATTTGTTAGCCGTCATTATTATTAAAAGCGTCTGTCATAACGACGGCGGTGCCGCCGCACTAGACCAACACTTAAAAAAGAAGTAGAACCGGTTGTCAACTACGTGGGTCAGGGGATCCCTTAGCTTCCGAAACACGTCATGTTGTTGTCTGGATTAAATTATTTTACAAACAGTCGACTAAACGTTTAAAGAATCGGCCAAGGTCCGTTCGTTTAAAGTCTGCATACATTACACACATCAGTTAAATTTATAAGTAGTAATTAAACTTTCTTGAATTCTCTTAAGAAATTAGAAAACGTTTCTATATTTCAAAACTATAATAGCGATAGATACTTTTGGAAAGTTAACCAACTTCAAGGAAGCGGTTATCAATACCTCGCCTCCATTTTTATCTATATATGTTTACGATTTTCACTCGGGTATCATTATGAATCATGATGATTTTTGCTCGAGAGCTTTAAAATTCTAATTAGAATGTCTAAGAGGCTAATATTTACCATAATCGTAGAATGGAACTGGGAAAATGTGTCCCATGCGCATCCATTCAAAATTCTGCCGACCAAAAAAGTTATACAAATTGCTTAACCGTAAATGTTGTTAGATTAATAATTAGAGAAATAATTTCAAAAATATGTGTATATCAATATGTGTAAAGGTGATGCTTACTGCAATAAATAAATGAAAGCCATAACGAAATCAGTTTC
>DWPT01001451.1:0-18657 GCA_018251895.1 Agathymus mariae mariae
AACCAGAATATAAATAAAAATGATTCAATCAGCATTAAAAAAAATTGTTAATATAACGAATTTTGAAAACAGTACAAATCACACTTCACCAAATTTACTATTTCAAAAGTTTCATGTAAAAATACCAAATTGTACATTATTCCTTCATATCTTAGGATATAATTTAACCTGTAGCCTTAAGCTAGCTCAGTAGTACGACAAATACATATTACCGTGTAACACATTCAGAAAGAGTGATTATTACATCCATTTTTTTCAAATATGTTCTTTTAACAACGTTATCTGTTTTTAGTTCGAATAAATTAAGCCGCATGATTGATTAAAAGGAATATTTATTAATTAAATTATCAACGCTATGATCGTTTAGATGAAACAATTAAAATTATATTTATCTCACAGTTTTTTAATAAATTATAGCTTGGGATATTAGTATCATAATTGTGTTTGAATATTAGCGCAAATAAATTTACTAAAGTACTATAGTACAAAACGGAAGTTCATTTGTCTTTGGAAAACAATAGACAAGACAAGAGAAAAGAATAAAATTGTACTTTGCATCATGTCATGGCTGGCATGAAGCTTGATCTTGATTACTTTTCTTGCGAAAGTGAGCTTGGTTTTCTTGAAAGTGGCGATTGCCGTCAATTTCATACTTTTGTTTACATTCAGAGTACAGTTACAACATGCATTAGTTAAGTGAAGTGTTCTAATATGGTTTTCATGTAGATTGAAGAGTAATATATTACGACAAGATGAATGAAGGTGATTGGATTTGTAGTGATCCGAATTGCGGCAATATAAATTTTGCCCGCAGAACTTCTTGCTATCGTTGCAACAAGGAGAGGCCGGATAGTGGGAAAGCGTTTAAAAAGAAACTTGGCACGGAGATAGGGAAGTCAGCGGCTGAGAAATCGCGCGGTTTGTTCAATGCAGACGATTGGCAATGCAACAAATGCGCGAATGTTAACTGGGCCCGCCGGCCGACGTGCAACGTTTGTAATGCACCAAAGTTTGGTGAAGTAAGCTTGTTTTTAAATTAATTACTATGAATTTAGGAGTTTGATATAATTTAATAGCAATTTCTCATATAAACATCAATGAATTAGTAGGCAAACATAGGTAGAAGAAGGTTTAGAAAATTTAATTTGTTTGATAACTTTAATGTACAAAATAGTTGTATAATTGATTGATTAGGTATTCGAAATAAGGTTTCTTATACTTTGCCTTCATTTTGCTTTATTACTATACACCATGTATTATGAAGTATTTGTTTTAGGTTGAAGCCCGTACAGGCTATGGTGGGGGCTACAATGAGCGTGGAGTTGTGGAGTATCGTCGACGAGAGCCCTCCTCTGATGACGAATATGATGAATTTGGCAGAAAGAAGCGCAAACGCAAGGATGATCAGGACAAGGTGTGCATATTTATCTATGTTACTTGTTTACTTTTTTATTTATTTAATAATGCCTTTTCTCTCATTTAATCATTTATAAAGTTAATCAATTCTGTTCTTGTTAATATATAAGGGAAAGTCCAAATCTCTGAAAAATATGCACTGTACATAACAAAAAAAAATTTGAAAGCAGTTCAAAACTCTATCATACTGTAATATATTTTTCTTAAGGCGAGTCAAAAAATATGTTTGCTGTCAAATGTCTGATCTTTGACCTTTCAACAACAAATATATTATCTCAACTTTTTTTAATTAGCAACATGGAGTTTTTCTAATTTGAGTATGAAATCAGATAATAATTTTTTTATTGTACTACATAATTAAACTACACCATAATTGAATTAAAACACATCCATTTTATATGATCTTCCAATATCATTTTAGAAATACTAAGCTTCAGATGGGGTGTAGTATGCTTGGTCCATATTGACTCCATGTTTTGTATAAAAATAGCTGTAACAATACAATATTTTTCAATTGTAAATGATGTTTTTAATGGTCTTATTTTACTTGGATGTTTATTTTAGCTGTTACCAGCATGTATCAATTTAATTTCAAAACATGGTTTTTGTTATGGTAAAAAATGAAAAATATCTCCAAAACTTATGTTTCATCATAATAGTCATTTTCAATTTTTTTTATCAAAATATACATGCAGTAATGACATAATTTGAATAAAATTAAGCAGATAAAAAAAATGTGTGGTAAGCTATGTCCCTTTCACATTATTTTGAACATTTGGACCTTCCCCTATATATTTAGTATCATCACAAAGAAAATTTATCAACTGCAATCTGCTACTAAACAAATAGTTGGCAATTTTTATCATATCATTTTTACATGACATTCCACATTTAATCCTTTCTGTCTATAACAACACAATTAAAGATATACAGCAAATAAAGGAATTTCGAGCTAAGAAGAATATACTTGTATTATACCTAAGTGAAATAAAATTTTGAAACGCGTCATTATTAAAGTGGAGATAATTTTTCCTGCCTTCAGGTTGGCATCACTGAAGGACCGGTAAACAAAAAGTTGCCACCAACCATGCTGCAGAAGGAATTAAAATTGGATCATGTAATGCCACTTCCCCCTTCAAAAATGCCACAGGTCACGAAAAAAGATCATGATAAGATTCAAGGAAGTCTTAGTGATGGATCAGTCTGTGATGTCCCTGTAACAAATACGGTGTTTAGGAAATATCAACATCAAAATCAAACATACAATAACATGCAAGATCATAAGTTACCTTATTATAAAATAAATGGTCACCAGCAACGTAAGCGATTTAATAGCACTGGTGATAAGGATCACACTGCATCTAGTTATGAGACTAGTTCAAAAAAGAGTAAACATGATATTAATGCACCCACTTCCGCAAAGCCTATTGCCAAAACTTATAGCAATCCTGTAATGGAAAATAGAGTGTCATCCACCAATAATGATTTTGTATATAAATTTTCTGCACAGGGTTCTAGAGAAGAGTTTCAAATTTCTTATTCTATAGAAGAGAAAGTTAAAGCTGCAGCTTTTGCTATCGTTTATAACAATTGTAAAATCTCGACAAAAAAATTTGAGGCATTTTATAATAAGCCAGCACCTGACTATTCAACAATATTTGCATGGAGACAGCAGCTTTTATCCACAGGTTGTCTTGTTGATACTCATATAGATGTTACTAAACACATTTCAACTCCATCTTCTGTCCCTAGTGCTCCTGTGATAAATAATGCTACTATGACAAAATCGAAAGTTCCCCAGAAAGTCCCAAATCCTGATGAAATCCCAATTTTATCAGAGAGTGAAGATGACTATAGAAAAGATTCCCCTAGACATAATACATCTATACGTCAGCGTAGTTTGAGTGCTGAGACCTTGATTGTAGAATTGAAAGGCGAGTCAAAGACAACAGAAGCATCCTTGAGTGCAGCTGAAGATCGAGATTCTCATACAAGAAGTCATTCAGCTTCAACACATTGCAGGACTAGGTCAAGTTCTCGTGATAGCCGAGATTCTAATTACTCCGACTCTGACTGCGAGGTAAAATCTAAATCAACAAAAACTAGGACTTCTTCAGCAAATATATCAAACACCATAAAAACATCTATACAATCTATACATGATTCAGATTCATGTTCTCTATCTTATAACAGTGAAGATGAAGATTTTTTGTCACGATCATTTGGTACCGGGAAAAAGATACGACGCAAAATAAAGAAAAGACCTGTTCCTACTAAATTAGGTAATTATCCAACAAATGAGATTCAACCATTTAAAGGATATAGTACTCTCAATTCTTCAGCACAGTCTCCTCTGGTAACTGGAAATATATACACATCTAATTTACGTAACATGACAGTTAAACAACGTAATCGTGAAAGTAATGTAGTCGATACTGATGGCTGTTCTAGTGAGTATGTACCTACAAAATCAGGAGCAACAGCAAAAAGGAATTATCAAGAATTTAAAAATAATGTAAAAAGAAAAGGATTTTGGGCTAAAGGTAACGGGGCGTCATTAATTAAACCTAAACCTCGTTTAGCACCTGAGCTCCAAAATAAAGGTAATACAGAGTCATATACTACACAAAATCAAGGATATATGTCAGGCAAGCCACCAGTAATCCAAAATCGAGATGAGTTTGTTAAAAATGATGTGGAAGCGTTTAGGCCTGAGCAATATGTATCTTTTGACAAACCATATCGAGCTACTGTAAGTGCAAAAGTGTTACAGAATATTTCCAATTATAATGAGCAAATATCACCTGTAGATGCACAGACACATGATGGAAGAAATAGAATTATCGATAGAGTTAGTGTCACTATTGCTACACAGGTAACAACACCAGAGAAGACAACAAGCAGTATGTACATAACACCTGTGCAAAATGATTTTTATGCTAAGACTAATCAAACTACTAATATTTTTGACAAACCAGAGCCAAAAGCTTCTTATGGTGCTCAGGAAAATACAAGCTATACATTTGAAAATCTTGGATTGAGTTCTATGTTTGTAAGGGCACCAGAAAATTCACAAAGCAAAAAGGGACCATTGCAAACTTCATTTTCTGCTAACAAACCAGAAATACCCGTTTCGTTTGAAAACACTCAACAAAATGTATTTCCAGTTTCACAAACGAATACTTTAGGGATATTGGGAGGCGGGGATAAAATACAACCAATTACGCAATTAAATGTGCCAACACATACATCAACATCAATATTTGATAATAATGCACCCATGGAAGATTCGTTTAGTATTTTCAATATCGTACAATCTAATTCATCGAATAAAAATCGCAGCATCACCGATATATTTAATGCCCAAGAACCAAAAAGTCCAGAACAGTGTAATGATTTGGATAAATATGACAAAGTTAGGAAAATGTATGAAACAGAGTGGGATGAAGATGATGATGCACTTTACAATACTAATACGCCAGAATCACCAGCTTCAAAACAAGCTGTACCTTCTCAAAACAATGATAGTTTAGTAATACAAAATCCTATAGATAATTCATCGCCCAAAAAAGATTTCGGGCTCCAAGTTGCTTATAATAATAGTAATAAAAATACTATAGATATTGCTATGGATAGATGTGAAAATTTATTAGGTTTGTTTGACGATATTCAAAGAAATAAAGAAGTACCTGTTAATCCCAATAAACAAATATCTCATAATTTTACTTTTATGGAGAAGAGTATCAATCAAAATATTTCTCAAAGTGTTTATAGTTCATCAATTAAATTGGTACAAGAAAAACCTGATCCCATTCCAGTGGAACTGGCAAACGAAATTAAAGCTATGTCTAGAGAAGATCATATTAATGATACTGAAACCATAGTAAGTCCATCGAAAAGAGTAAAAATCTTAGAGACCGTAACCATTCAGCCGAAATCATCCAATAATTCTACAAAATATGAAAAAAGCAACATAGAAGATGTGTCACCTAGAACATCTCCTACCAACATGTATTATACACAAGATCTACATTTTCAACAACCAAATATGGATTCATCAACCAATAAAAAACAGAACAGCGACCAAGCAATGTATACGGCAAACAGAAATTTAGAAGATACTAATATCTCGACGATAGTTATGTCGGAAGTAAACCGACCTGAAGAAATTACGCAAACTACGCCACAATTGGATTTATCAAATTTACTTGCTGGAATCAATACAAATACACTACTGCTGGCACTACAAAATTTACAACAGTTGAACAAATGTTCCAATGATTCAGATAACACACAATGTAATGACCAAAGCGATAACAGCATCAATAACACGAGCCAAAATGTGGAAACTATTAATCTCACCAATGATGAAGAGTGGGAGAGAGAAAGTAACCGTGACGGAAGTATTGAAAGGCAGTTAGCAAAGATGGATGGGAATACTGGCGATACGCCTTTTCTAAGCGACATATTTGATCCAGGTCCTGTAATAATACCCCCAAATGTCGCCAAAAAATTAAATCTGAACCTTCGAAGCTCAGAAGATAGTAAAAATGAAGCTTCATCTCATCTCAACGAAAATGCGCCTGTGATAGGGAATTTCAAAAGCTTCGCTCTTCCGAAACCAATACTATTAAATAGGCTTAAGTTGACTGTGAAAACACCAGACAAGACTTATAAAAAATCAGCTGAAGAAAAGAAAAATAAGCGAAAGAAAAAGGTTTGTATGAACAGATGTTAAATAATACAATGGCTGTTGTCTTTTGTTTGTCTTGCAAAGATTTATATTGCGGTGCTTTTGTTTCAGGATAAGGGGGGAACTTCACAGGAGGGCGAGGATGGTGGGGAGGAGGATGAAGAGGAATCAGGTGATGAAGCTGATCTCGCCAAATACGACTTATGGGGAAGTGATGAGGAGCAAGGAAATTCATCCAAAAATGGTGAGAGTAGGGCAGGTTTTCCGATTTTTTAAACTTTATCTATAGTTTTTTGTTGGTTACATGTTCAGACATTCTTTGTATTGATATAAAACACGACTAATTTTAGATCCTGGAGATAAATGTAAGGACGGAGAAGCATCTAAGGACGCCGGATCCGAATCAGGAGATAAGAATGGGAAGAGTCCCTCGGCAGATTCCAAGAGTAGTAAAAGAAGGTCGGTTTACTTAGTTCAGTTTATGATCAAAAATAATTTATCATCAAGTTATCGTGTCGTTGTTAGATTTATCTATTATGATAGAAAGACAGAATTTTGGTTTATTTATTTGTAATTTCTTAACGCCTAAACTACAAAACGGTTCTAATTGGTTGTCTTTTTATTGCTAGTCAGGAAAAATAAGATCAATAATTGACCATTTCATGATTGTCGCATTTATGTTAAATTGTAGATTGGCTGTATCTTAGCCACGTTTTGATGTAGGTACGCAATATTCCAACAAGGGATTGTCTCAAAAACTTTTGAATTTGGAACTTGAATTACTTATATAATAATAAAAAAAGGAAAATATTGAACGCAATATCGTTAGTCTTGGCCGGTAGTAAAAAAAAGCGCGCATCCCGACGCGGCATTGCTATTTAAAAAAAAATGCGCGGGAACTTCTTATTAGTTGTTTTTACTTTTTATAAAAGTATTATAGACAATTTTACTGACAACATTATCATCAACCAAGAGTCTGAAGTTATCACGAATACCGATGTGATAAATATGTTAATGACATTTTTGTTTCTAACGAAACAGTTACAATAAACTTCCGAAATTGCAAAAAAATATATATAATATTAACATACATTTGTAATTTCGTTATGTAAATATTAATATTCGATTCTACTAAAAGTATCTTATATTTATTTATTTCATAGAGAGAGAGGGATGAAATGCAGAGTGTGCCACACTGTACCAAAATTATTTAACCTCGAGAGTCTTAACTAATCTCAACTAACTCCTTATGCTCGGGATTCTACTCCAGGATCCTTCGCTTCGTTCTGTATTCAAACAATCGCTCTCGTCTGCAATACAGTATTTTGGTCCCTTGTCACACAATCTACTGTTTCACACCACTTCATTACTTTAGTTGAACAATAAAATAATCATGTCCAATAAATGTCGTAAACGTTGCTCTGTTACGTATATTAATATTTAAACATGCATTAATTCATTCAGGTCCAGAAGTTCGTCGTCCTCGTCGAGTTCTTCTTCGAGCTCGAGTTCTAGTCACAGCTCCGAACATGCACCCAAGAATAAGTAAGTCGTGTAATCAGTTATACTGTCTTTTCAGTTCAGTAGCACGACTTATAAATCATTAATGTAATTTTGTTGTTAATAAAATTGATAATTATTATTTCACTTTAATGACATTACCCAAAATCTGTAATATTTTTACCGATGCATATTATACTACTAGTATTAGTAAGTACTAGTAATAATAAACCTTACCTTATACTTTCCTTAAATTATGTACTGTATTTTTTATTTTATTTTATGTATCTGAGTTAAGCTGTGTTTAATCAATGCGGCTGTTTAGAGAAGTTTGATTCCATGAAATCATGTTTTTATTGCTATCTTTAGCCCCATAGTGAATTAGATTGGACCGTAACATGAGAGTGTGACATGCCATCGGTAGTGACGCAAGTTTTAACGAACAGTTTACTTTCGATCCTCACTGTTTTTGAATTCTATTTAGTATTTGCGATCGAAATGAATCTATGAGCGCGATCAGTCATGTTAACGTTGTGCAATATAGAGAAGAAACAATAATTTGTTCATTATTCATTAAAGATTTTAAATAAATAATTCCAATTTACTTATATTCCTAGAGTTCAAAATTTAATTTCCAATTGACATTAGTATAGATCAGAGTATACGGAGCTGCACAATCTTACCGGCCATCCATTCAAATCAGAACAACCTCTGTGGGTCTCAAATAGATGAAAATTCACATATTTATTTATTTATTACTTATGAACCAAAAACAATGGAACAAAGACGGACTTATGAAGTTAACCACAACCATGTCAATTCATTTCAATTCTGTGCTCGTCGAACGCTGCCTCAGCAGTTATATAGGGTGAAATTGAATTCATGAGCCATACTTTACACTGATATACTCTTCATGATACTTTTCACGTTAAAAAATAGTTATTAAAAGTAAGCACGGAAATTCCAAAAAAACTTGTATGCAGCAAAAGGCTATAAATATCTATTATTGCACACGAACAGGATACTAAAATAATAAAAACAAATATAAATATAATCGCCACCTTCGCGTTTCATCACCGCTACCAAAATGATCCAACGACTTCTTAAATCGATTTTTTACAACAACCGTTGGTTGTGTCCGCGTGTGCGCGGCCTCCGTGTAACGCGCTGTCTGTCATACGTTTCAGCGTTGTGCAGAATGTGTGGGCAGGTATTAAATGAAACGATAGTCGGGCCGTGTTACATTGTAACAAACAGACGGCAGACACCCCAGCAGTTGTTGAGGGAGATTGTAGAATAACAACCGGAAGAAGTATCCTTGAGCTATCGCCCCAACCTTTATCACCAGCACGACGGTGTCCCGCAGCGTCAACTGCGTGGTATTCGTGGCTACCTAGATCGAGCTTTCGGCGAGCTAGTGGTGGGGTCCATATCATGGTTGGTGTTTTCGCTTGACCCCTAAACTTAACCTTTGGGCCGATATAAAAAGAATCGTGTATGAGCGTGAAAGTGTGTCGTGAGACGAATTCAATATAAATAACATGATTATTCATGCGTTTGAAACTAAAAATATAAGAATTCGTGTTGTTCAAAATGAAAAACAAGTCAGCCCATTGTAACATTGATTTTTTTGAATTTACAATAAAGGTTAAACAAACAAACAAAAACAAAACACGTTAGACCGAGTTGTGTATTCAAAACGACGTTGAATACTTTGAACATGTTTTAAAATACGTTAGAGAGACAAGAACTAGCACGTGGCTAAATTATTGTAAGTATTTGTAGTAGTATTAGTAGGTTTAAAGAATGCTCATGAAAATCAAAATCACCTGTATATATATACTGTTTGATTGGTTGGTCGTCGCGTCGAGTTGTATCGGCTCGAAGTCTGGTTGTGATTGCACTTAGTATGTTACGGTGGTAATTTTTCGGAGCGTTTATTTAAAAAATTGATAGGATTTGGTATTTTAAACACTAGAACAAAATTTCGACCGGCAAATTTGTCTGACTAAAGAGTTTTTGGACTCTTTGTATTTTTTTAATATGTACCTTATTAAGTATACAGAATTTAACCGTTTTATCTATTTAACTGCTAGATTTTCTTTTAGATATATTTTTGTTGAGTGTATAGAGATAAATATGTATAAGAGATCTTAAGATTTATGTAAATATATTTTCAAAAGATAATTAATTAGTTGAAAAAAGTAAATAAAATGTTAATTATCCGGAGTCACCGGTAAATTCAAGTTAAAAATGAAGATTATAAAGTTTTTATGATTCGCATTCCATTACTTTGTATTGCTAATTTTTATTCCATGATTAGGCAAATTTGTAATTCAGCAATTTTGCTCTAGCGTTTAGAATTATTAACTTAATCAAAAGAAAAAGCGGCTGTGCGAAAAGTGACTTTTGGAACACACTGAATCGCTTTCATAAAAACTCCACTCGGTGACTTGTCTAGCACGCCACGTTCATAATACAGATTTGATGACTTCAACCTGAACAGCGAGCGGGAGTCGGTGCACAGTTCGCCGAAGGGCCGCAAGTCGCGGTCGCGGTCGCGCTCCCCGCGCCCGCGCGCCTCCAACCCGCCCGCTCGCCGAAAGTCGCGCGACAGTCGCTCCGCTGGAGAATCTCGGTACAATTACGTTGCACCAAGTTATAATTTTATTGAACTACTGTTATATTATTTCTGATATAACTAATATATTTTTGTTTAATTTTATCAATTACATCTATAAAAATTTGTTATTGTGTGGGTATCTTAAAGACTCGTTTAACACTTAATCGATTGGACTTAGAATTATGGGTTTATAATTTGAACTTTACTGCCAAGATTCATAAACTAGTTGCTAGTTTTTTTTATAACAAAATGTTAATTGCAATAGTATTTTTTTATTTACTTAAATTAACAATAACGTAAAAATAAATATTGTTAACTATGCCTGGTATATGATAGTTTGTTTTATGTCTTGTTTGTCTTTGCTTATTAGTCTGTCCATACTAGACACAAAATCCAAGTGCTACGTTTAGTGTAAGTGTTGCTATTAATATGTTTAAGTATGTTTGATTCATCACAGAAGTTCTCGCGATAAGGA
Source organism: Agathymus mariae mariae (assembly GCA_018251895.1). Classification (NCBI taxonomy): domain Eukaryota; kingdom Metazoa; phylum Arthropoda; class Insecta; order Lepidoptera; family Hesperiidae; genus Agathymus; species Agathymus mariae. Next base: position 10,708 of record DWPT01001451.1, read on the forward strand.
AAAGTCCCGCGACCGCGAGCGGCGCGACAGGTCGCGCGGCACGTGCGACGACCGCAAGCAGCGCCGCTACAGCCGCGACGGGAAGGCGTACAGCGGGCGCGGCAGGCACCGTTAGTGCTTGATGTAATAATTGTAGCGTTTACAGTAGATTACATCTTCGGATTTATGATTCGATTTTAGGCGGTATTCTTACAATCTTTAATACGGCTTATCCGTTTAAGCATCCCCCAGCTTTTGCAGATCAGGTGCTGGAGATAGATCTCCTTTCCACGACGCCACTCTGACCAATCTAGAGCCTTCTGTAACCAAGACGAATTAGTTCCCTATTGGATTGGTTGTCAATGGAGCTATGAAGGCGTTGTATTTTTTTATTTTAAGTGTACTAAAGACCATCCAAGGGCGTTCCTTAGCTTTCCCGACGGTTTCCTTGGAATAATATGGCTAGCCTATTGCCATTAGGGTTGTGTCGGTGATCCTTCTTCGTCCTTTTATTGACTCATTGTTACTTAAAAGGTTGTCGAATGTTTCGTAAAATCAGATCCTAAATCTAGAGATGAGGATCGTGTTTTAGTTTTAGATTAAGTGGAAAAACGTTAATTACGGAGTGAAACGGTAATACAGTGAAGTTAATTTACGCACTCTCGATAATGTGTTGGAGATGAATCAAGCGAAAAGGAAATTTCTGGTATGCATTTTATTACAGAAAATTGATGGAATGGATGGACGAAAAAAAATCTGTGTGTCCGTTTTGCTCGCTCTAGCCGAAAAATATTTTAACTGTACATATTTTAACATAGAAATATTTTTTACTGTGTTAACATGTAATGAGTAATGTGAAAGTAATTTGTCGTGGAGGAAGTGCTGCAAATAGAAAATGTATTCTATAGAACGTCAAAACATATGCAATGTTTACAATTTAAAACTATTATGGTATTAAAGTGCACTTTAGTAAATTTGAATTGTAGACGGAAAATAAAGTCATATTAAATGTGGTACTACATTACCAACTATTGGTTATTAATTCAACGGTTCAACTGCCAAGTTAAATCATATAAACGATGTAAAACAAAACGTGGTAGACGGAATCCTTGTAAAATATAACGGTTTAGAGAACTCTTGCTTTATCTGCTGCTGCAGAAACCTAAAAAGTCTAACCTGAACTTGTGTTAAGCTGGAAAATATGTCTATACAGAAGGTATTAAGCAAAGTTAAATTTACAGTACCAATATTTCATGAAATTAAGCGCTCATAGCTTCCAGGCTTGCGTTAGTCGTACGTGATCGATTGAGTCAGATACCTGAGTGAGGGTGGATGATCGCTAACGATAAACGAACGATGTTAGCGCTTCAGCGCTTCAGAAGTTACGTTTAGCTCGGTACCGGTTATTATTGTTAGAACGTAATCGTTGAAACGTGTCGGGGGCTTTTGGACTGCATAAGAAATTCCGACATTCGGTTTGACCCGTAACTGTTCGACTAATCTGTATTGAACCGTCACGGAGTCTACGCTCCAGGCTCTGGCAATTTAGTGGAGAAGTCTTGCAATGGGCTGATGGGTTCGAGAAAATATTTCATAGTAAAATAAATGTAATATGGATAATATACCTTAGTTAATACATACATATTACCATAATATCTTTGTAAATAGTAGGTTATAGAGACAGATGGGAGAATGTACGATGTATTAAATTTCTAAAGTTTCTTTTGTGCGATATGAAAACCTAAATTGTATTGTGTTTGTTTATAGAAATTAAATTATTTTTGTTGTCATGTTCCAGTCAGTAAGCAAGACGAGGATTTTATTGAGTTGTCGTATTGTTAGAATGTTCTCTGAAAAATGTGTAATAGCGAGGTTAAACCTATCTATATTAATTGTAAGAACTATTTTAAATTTATTTAAGTTTGTGAGACATACAATTTCAAACTACTGATTAAAAGTATGTTAAGTGTAATAGGAGTTAAAATGACACTTGGAACTTTTATAAGGTCCCCAATGGCTGCAGGTATAATAATATCCAGTTATTGGGCAAAAATGTTTTTTTTTTTTTTCCTGTATATATAAATTTTATGTTAGTGTTTTATTAATAATGTTTTAGGTAGCTTTGGATCTCTTTGGTAACTGAAATGTTTTTAAACGTAATAGAAAAATCAGACCATCAAAAAGGAAATTGTATAGTGCCTTACATGGTCAGTTTCAGTTGCTTGGACTTTGCGACTTTGAAATTCAACCCCTACCCTTTACACACAAATAACGTGAGACTTATTTTAAGTACATATTGGTTGAAAACGGTTTTAGATATATTTGTGATCTAGTTAACCAGTCTATAGTTTCAGCATAAACAGGTGATAATTATGATGTACTATTGTTGGTTGGTCCGATTTTAAAGTAATTTTGAATTTTTATGTTCGGTTTTGCACTTGAATGCATTTAATTTTTCTTCTGAGATTTGTAATGTCTTCTCCATATAATTTTTTACTATGTAAATGTATATTTCTGTCTTGTAAATATTCGAGTTATCCCGACTATGTAGTTAGAATAAAAGTATTAGTCTTGTCAGTGTTATGTGACGCAGGGAAGGACGTTTTAAAACTTAGTGAAGACCTGTTTCGACACATTTTGTGAGGTAGAATCGCATGGTAATAGATTTACCAATAAATCAACGTGATACATACGAACAGTTTTTTATTTTCTATAAAACCAGTACAGAAAACAAAAAAAAAATGTATAAATTCTTCTAGCCTTTTGTTGCAATATCTGAAAGATAATGTTTTATTATGAATATATAACCGTGATAAATTTAAAAATAATATAATCACAATCAAATTCAAATATATATATGTATATATATTTGAAGCTTACCTTCCTCTAAGCAGCGACATTCCGGCTGGAAAATATAATAATAACACAAACATTAATACATAAAAGATTCGGAGTGAAATTTTTCTGTTGTCGAAGATTACAGTATTGGGAACCTAGGTACTCACAAGTTTGTGTACTGCAACTGGTCAACTTTGTTAGATAGTAAGACCCAACAACAAAGAGTCATGTCAAGGAATGATAAATCCAACTGAAGGCAAACGTAGCGTGTAGCGATTACGATTAAAGAAAATACATTGTAAGATTACACACATCAAAGCACTGTCATTCGTATAGAGTAGACGAAGTAGTGAGATAAAACAGGGATGTCTCTTTAAAAAGTTAAATTATCACGTAACAATAGATTACATATTTTTATTGTTTACGTTAATTTTAATTTCATTACACTTATGCACGTAAAATATGAGTAGTTCAATACTCACCCCTGACACAATAATTGGCTTTTGTGGGGACTTGGTTGGTTCTTTTTTCGGCTTGGGCTTCGGGGTGCAAGTAGGGTCTGCAGCGCCGCCTAAAAAAGAGTATTGTACAAAGCTCTCATCGTACCAATTGCCTTGAACAGATTGTTTATGGTATTAAGGGTCAAAACTACCAACATATAAACGCTCTAAAAACTATTGACGTAGCTTTCTAACTAGCTTAGGCCGATTCTCCGTCGGCTGGTATGGAGAAATCCTGACTTCATATGTTAGCGGCCATTTTCTATATGCCTGTATTTGCTAAGGTAAGAATATTTAAACGATTATACTTAATAAAACTTTTAATAAACACATTTATAAATCTTACAATTACGATAAATTGAATCCAATTTTTTTATATACCTGTAACACCAAAGGCACCACCGACACTGCCGACCGAAGACGAAGCGCGATACCCGCATTACTGCTAGGCAGGGCGGTTTTTTGTTTGCCGGCACAGATTACTCAGTAGTTATGTACCTCGCTATCACCGTGTACGCACTTTTGTATACTATCAAAGAATTAGCTGGTCGTTTTAGTTTTTTAATTTAGGACTGATCTAAATAATAAATGTTTTAATTTTGCTGTTTGATTTCAACGATTTATTAAGGAAAAAATAAAAAAAATATTCCTCCTCGAAACTAGACGACAAAAAATTGACGTGCACAAGTTTATTGACAAAATATCTAAATGATTAAACGAATTTCAATTGAAATATTTACCGTGAATTTTTGTTTTAGGATCCGGTGATATTTTAATGAGAAAAAGCGACTCGACGCTGCCCTGTATTTTTTTTATGTATTTCAGCTTGGTTGTCGGTAGGTAGCAGGTAGGTATATTTATTACATTTAATTTAATGTACCATTAAATTCCATACATTTTCGTTAAACCCATCCTCATTACTTTAACCGTGTTGTAAAGAGTTATTACCTGGGCCTGCAGCACCTTCTGGTGGGCTCACTTTGTACATCTGAAAATAAATTATTACTAATATATGTAAAATATTTTTTTTAAATATGCGCATATAGAGTACGAGTAACAAAGAGATGTTTTGAACTTTGCGTTTTGCATATAAACCGATTAGCCATGAAAAGGTATAGAGATGATAAATCGACAATTTTATTTACAACAGATTGTAACCAAGTCTAGTAACCGATTTCCAGTCCACTATAAACCTGGCACACTTGTTGCAGTTCATCCAGGGTGCTTACAGTTGTCTTGGGTGAAGTGTGAGGGGCTAGCGCATATTAAATTAAATATGTGTTGCTATTAACGCGGTTTATTCCCGACTATAAACATCACATTACAATGTAGATAAATAATGAATGTAGATATGATATTACTCGTATATACTACGACCACCACAAGGAATGCTGGTCATATATAAATGAGATATTACAACAACCAGTATCGACCCAAACTAAAGTCACATAATTGTTCGTCACACCTGGGAATTGAACCTGGAACGCATCGTTTTGTTGATAGGGTCGCTACAAACTGAGCTATAAGACTGAATTATTTCAGTACGAAATTAATTAGAATAGGAAATGTTTCTTGTTGCTACTTTACCCTTCCGTCGTCGCCGGCGGCCAAGCCTGAAGACAGCGGTAACACCTCCGGCCCCCACTGCTTCACGAAGTGCCCCAGTCTCGCCACGCGCTGCGCCGCCGTAGTCACTGTGTGCGACCCGCCGCAATATCGGTTGCAGAGATGTTTATCTTTGTCCGATTCAGATCTGGTGTCAATGTGGTTTTATTTTTCACCAGTGCGATACTGGTGAGGTTACTGAGGTTATGATCAAGTGTTAGTATCATTTATTATTGTTTAATTGCTTATCCATGTCCGATTCGGAAGATTATTAAATATTTTTCTTTGTGCGATTCAATTCGGAACTTCTAGCTACAGTAACATTTTGTTAGACATGACGAAGTTCGAAATCTAAGAGGTATGTCATATGTGTCAAATGGATGATTTTGGACATTTCACACATTTTAACGTATTTGAATTCCAACTACGCTAACAAAATGTGGGTACAATGTCTAACCCCTTCCAATGGTGTGAAGTTCGAGGGTGTTACCAAGCAAATTCAGAACGTCAAAACTAAAATAGCTGTCAACAGTGAACTAAGTGTCAATCTGGTGTCAGGTCATGTCCACTTTCATGTTGTGACACCTTTTGAATGGTTTTGGTATTCTGATGGTACTCCAACCGTCGCAAAAATAAGTTGTTTTTAAGAAATTTTCAATAAAATAATGTGATTTTTGACCTATCAGGCAATACTTTGTCAATGTAGGCTCAGGTTTTTCAAAGAGCATACTACTAACAAGTCGCTGGCCAATAATCGGTGCAGCGGCGTCCGTCAATAAACGCATCCGGGTTAATAATTAAATTCTACGGGCATCGCGGTTAATTTAATAATCTCTCTATGAAACATTAACATACCTTTTAACTGTATCAGATACTCACTATTTTATATTTTACTTTCGATCTTATTACTTGGATGTTCTCAATCTTACGATGATCCATGCAATATCAATGAAAATAAAAAAATCGTGAAAAGCCGTTACATTTAAAGCCGTATAATATCCGGATAAGGATATAACTATGATACCTTATATAAACATGTCAATTAACAGTTAACTACTATAAAGATGTGTTTTAAAAACATTGCATTGTCATTGCCAAATTACATCATTCATCGTGAGTACATCTATTCAACAACTCTACAATAATCCTGTTAGCTGTCAAGGGCTCACTTCTCGGTAGTACTCGTAGTATGACATTCAGCAAAAAAATATGTATGGATCTGTCAAATCGTTAATACGCTACACTAATACAATTGCGTATGACATTTTTTCTATTAAGCGCTCACTTGGCCTTCTGCGGTTGTTTCTGGACCATTTGCTTGTCTATGGACTCCCAGTCGTGCATGTTCCGTTGAGGCAAGTTCGTAGCTTGAGATTTGCGAATTGCATCTGCAATGATCCTTAGTAAGTAGTACTTAGTACACATACCTAAATAACATGAAATATTATTTATTTATTAACATAAAATGAAGAACAACTGTCCTTTATTTTCCTGTCTCACATTATGGGTCTATTTCAGGAGACTTGAAAATAAAAAATAGTCATTCATAGAAATTATTATATTTTTTAGTTTATTTTCTTCTTTACGTTTGGTTTGTCTCCTTGTTGTTGTTTGTTGGTTTGAGCATACATAAAATAAAGAAATCATAATATTCTTTAACGATACTATAAACAGTATACAAAAGTATCCAGGTATTTAATTTCAGTCGCTCAGCATTGACATAGAGATTTTTCGCAGCGCGTTTTTACTATTAAGAAAAAGTATGTGAATGTGTATTTTTACCGATTCAAGAATAGTTACTTGAAAACGTCGAAATGACTAGAATGAAGTAAGTCGTAAGTCATTGAATTCATTCGAAATTTGAATTTAGTAGTATCTAACAGAATATTTAATTTCTTATTTAGAGAGTCATATGTACTATATACCTAGTTCGTAGCTCAGATATGGCTTCAGCGACATGCTGGCGGGCATCGGTTTGCTGACCGGAACAGTGGATGCTGCCTCCATCGGCATAATGGCGTTTGCGTCACACGAAATGCAGTTGACATCCCTGGTAAACACTCAATGATAGTGAAACGAACATACTATAACAGAACATCGAGATTGACAGCCAAAGAGCCTCGCGCTGCGTTATACAGTCAGGACCAAGGCAATACAGGAGTCACCTATTCTTCACTTAGACCAACAGACCTACCATAAAATAAGGTCATATTTATACATACGTCGTATTTCTATATGTGAATGTGTTTTTTAAAACTCATCATAGTAACTCATGATTGAGGTCAATTTTTGTTATTATATTTTTTTTAATCTTTACGGACCCTTTATATTCAATAAGAATTATATACCTTAAAAGTCGTTTCTTAGTTCCCGCCGCCTCCACCTCCCTACGCAGTGACGCCATCTGCTTCAGATTCTCCTGCAACTGTCGCAGTTTGGTGTTAAAGAAGTCCTTTACCGGGCACAGTTCCATCTTGTCAAGTTTCGTCTCAATTTCCCGCTGAATGTCGTCAAGAGCTTGTTGCCAGAGCGCTTCCTGAAAATAAATTGATTAAAATGAATGTGTAGGCCCCGGCTTCGCACAGGTTTAATGCGCTCATTTTTTATTGAGATTTTTATACAAAAATGTCATCCTATTTCCGACTTTTCACGTAATAATGTTTTTCACGTGTGAAAAATTAATTTTTATTTAAATGTTTTTTTTCTTTTATCAACAATACCTTCAAGTATTCAATCTGAACTTTTCTATGACTCTTTTTACTCTTACATCAAAAAAATCGAAAAATAACAACATATATTCTTGGCCGTATTGGGGCGGCCTAGAATACTCCCCGCAATCCCACGCTGGCAGAACAGGGTGTCGTAAGAGGCGACAGATGCTAGCCTGCTTGGTGGTAGGGCTTCGGATAAAGATTATATTATTAATATTATTATTAAGCTGTTAATATAACTATTGTTATTATTATCTTTCCGTGAAGCCCGTCTGGCTAGCTACCACCCTCCTGCTTGAGTCAGCCGCCAAACGACT
>DWPT01001452.1:0-18657 GCA_018251895.1 Agathymus mariae mariae
CTCATTCGGATTAGACAGTTAATGACAATCAGTCAGGTTTCTGAAATAAAGCCTTTATGAAAAGGTCTATGAAATAGCTTAACCCTCTTCTACTGTTAGGAGTCAGTAATAATAAATGATTATTCAGTTATTTGCTACAATATGTCGCTTTCATTCAATTTATTAATGATATTAAATTTTCAACAATAAAACTTTAAACTTAACTTTAAATTACATGCATGTAATAAAATTTTCATTAATTTGTCTCGTTATTAACTCGTAAAAGTAGTCGTAGAATAATATGTAAACTATTTGTAACATGATGCTTCATAAAAATATCCCTATGAATCAGCAGAATGCTTATCCAGTGATTCCGGATTTTATTGAGGCTGGCATAATTTTACTCATATGTTTATGCCCTCGGGCTTTCTACTTAATAAGTCTGAAATCGTAGGCATCGTTTATATGACATCGTAAACGTATACTTTGTTTAGGGCTTTTCCAAAAAGCTCTTGGTTAAGGCGGTCTGCTTTGCTGTTTATTGGTCCGATGAAGTTATTAATCGTAAGTGGGTAATAAATCCCCATTGCTGACGCACCCAAATTACGCATAATATGATTAAATGGGTCTAATTGTGTTTATTTGCGAGTAGAATCGGCTTCGATTGGCCAATTTTGCACATAATTGGCCGCAGATGTTTGGGAATCGACATAAGAGACTACATACCTTATTTTTATTTTTGTCATTCTGGTAGCCCGGATGGTAGTGACTGATGTACATACGTCACAGATAAATAAATATTTTTTTTCATAACTCTCACTGTAAGGCAAGGAAAGTATGAATAGTTTGTTACTATGTTAATACGTTTCAAGTAAAATTGGTAGCCTAGTATTTTAAACGTCGCTATCCCACGCGAGAGACTCCAGTGCGAATCCTGCTTGCACCTTAAAGGAGATGTTTAAATTTAGGCTATTTTCTATACAGTATATTGAACATTAGAGAATTACGAATTTAAAGTAAAATACTTAAAAAAAATCGATATAAAGCTCTCATGTCGTCGGAGTAGTAATTATTTAAGTTTTACAATCATTCATTATTAACGCAATTTACTTGATTTTTAATAATGAAAGACTAGCCAATAATGTTGTAAACATAAAAGTAAAATGTCACAAAAAAATCTGTTATTTAAATATTAACGTTAAATCGATCTATTCCGTGGAATCGATAAATCAATAATTGTGACATAACATTAAATGCCAGCAATGATAGATAGCATAATAATCGATTACAGTTGCCATTGTCATTGTGTCATTCCGAGTATGATATTTTAGTGGATTTGTGACGCAAATTTTATCACAATCAAATGCAACAGTGTACTAATTAGTGCATTAATAAAAATACAAATAAAAAAACAATTTTACAGCACAGACAGTTTTCAGTTTCAAACCCGATTACCTGTTATATATGTAGTTTTCGGGACATGGGTGTGTGTGATGTTACATAGTGCGGGGGTTTGCGTGTGTAAACGTTTATTTATTTATGGTACGCTACATAGCCAAAATACCATATAATTCTGGACTATAAATATAGAACTCCTTTTATACGCATTAGCAATTTATTTTAACTTGCTTCGATGAAGGAAAACGGTGAACAAATCTGCAAAACTGAGAGTTCTCTATAATGCTCTCAAACACGGGGCGTGGCATTAATTCCTTTGATCCTGTAAAGAGACCCACGGGTTACTACTGGGCTCGTCCAGTAGGGCAAAAATGGGTTGTTATGATGATTTTAGTGAGTTTTGCCATCATGCGAAGTACCGTATATCCACCTACCATCAGATGGAATTATCAAGCACTGTTTACTATCGGGTCCTGGGTGCTTGTTATGCCTTATTTGTGCATATCCTTGACATTGGCATAGCGAATCCTAATGTAAGGTTTAGTAGATGTATGTGGGTTAGGCATTGATTAATTTTGGTCAACTTTACCTAGTTCAAATTTATTTGGCTTTTGTCGAAGAATTTTTAACGAGAAAAAAATGAAGTATTTTTTGAAGTAATGAAGATACGCCCTAAGATTTCATGTTAATTTGTGACTTGTATGCAACTAGAATTATCGATGCTAAAAAATTTAGTACCTCTTAATAATTTTAATTGACAATAAAACACATTAAACATACTTAACTTTATAATTGATAGTATCAGGCGTTACTTTGCGGAAATTTATTATTATTAAATTAGTATTAATTTACTTTGCAATAATCCGCACAATCTATCAATTGAATTTTCTTTACATGTTTTTCAGATAAATAGTTTTATTTTTTATGGGTATAACACATCAACGGTCATTAGGGGTTATGATATCAGCCGTACAGTGATCGATATAATTTAACGACTGCTCTTCAGTGGCAACTGTCGCTCGGTAGCCACTCAATGTGTTCCAAAATACTATAGCGTTCAGGAGTTTATTTGCTATTAACGGCCATCTAACTGCCGGCAACGATCGAGGTTTATTTTCACCCATAACTTATTGTTGGATCTTAAAGAACATAAGAGAGATGTTTCAGACATTCAAACTTGTAACGAAATTCTGTTTCAAATAATTAAACCGCAAATAACTTAATGTACGTATTCCAATACGTACGAGTTCAAGATTGAATCACGCTCATTAAATGGGAAAGAACTACGGTTACAACAAATTACTGTCCAAGAACCACTGTTCACAGGTCTGTTCATTTTCTGATCTAATAGGGTCCCCTATATATTATTCGTGTCACCGCTCTCCCATTTCTTTATCACCTATCAACGAAACAGTTAATTACTCTTATCCATATATGACTTCACCGTATATCTTACTTAGTAAATTATTACGGTAATCCTAATCAAAAAATATTTCGTCGAAAGCGATGGCGAAAGACATAACTATTAACTTGTGTTACCAGTATTAATTATACAATTTTTATATTAATAGCCGACGAGCCACCTGATGGTAAGTGGTCTTGCCCATGGATATCAGCAAGACCAAATATATCACTGATGCATTGTCGGCCAGGAAATGAGAACAAGGTAAGAATGAAGGTGCTGGTTCTCAAGCCCCCAGCTGGAATACAACGAGTCGTTTGGCGGCTGACTCAAGCAGGCTTCACGGAAAAATAATAATACGAGTAATGATAGTAATGACTTCATAATAATACTGATAATATAATAATTATGCGAAGTCCTACCAGTAAGCATGCTGGCTTCTGTCGCCTCTTACGACACCCTGTTCTGGATGCATGGGATTGTCGGGAGTATTCTTAGCCGCCCCAATACGGCCAAAACTATGAACGAATAACGGCTTTCAATATTATGATTAAAAATCCAATCCAATATATTAATTTTAGGGGCTTTAAAATCCTCATTGCATTGAATTTAATTTCTCCTAAGATGGTATTGAAATATTTTTAAAAGTTCATTTAGATCATCTTTTAGACTCATTTTTAAGTATTGTGGATCCACGATGAACTTGCTTGTATTTTTGATAGTTTTATCCAATCATTACACTCAGTTTGTGTACTGAATTTCATATATCTTGAATTAAATTTGATGTAATCAGAGAGTTAGCGAATGAGCAATTAACAAATTTATATTAAATAATAATAATTATTAAATTAATATATTAATCGAATACTTTAACTGGGTTCTTCAAGAGGGACGTAAAAAGAGCTCTCCTTCAGGGCCGGCAATGCATTGGTGATTACTCTCTGGTTGCACTGGTCCACTGGTCTATAGGCAACGGTGATTGTTTAACATCAGGTGGCCCGTCTGCTATTTCGTTACTCCTTAAATCCATACAAAAAAAATACAGTAAATTTTTTTTTTATATATTAACATCATTATTGGAATAATATTAATTTATAAATATATATTATGAATAAGTTATTTATAGAGAACATCATGGGAATTTTTACGGTGAAGACTTCGAAACCACGGCACCCACTCGAAAAATTCTTTTACTATTCTAAAGGTTAAGCTTAGGTAAGCTTAGGTTAAGGTAAAAGCTTTCTCATTATTCTGGATGGACGTAGGCTATATGGTAAAAAAAATCTCTGTCCTCTGTCTCGATGCGAATGCGATAGTTTCAAAAACTAAAAAGAACAATGAGAATTTGATTACTGTTTGTGAACTTAAAAATCAAGTTTTCGAAAGCGAAGCGAGGGTGAGTTACTAGTTACAAAATGATACCGTCAAACTTTTTGCAAATTTAAAGACTCCAACTAATAGGTAAACTTATTAAACTTGAAATTCATATAACGTAGAGTTCCAATTTAAGCATTTTTATCAATAGCTAAAGGCTTCTAGGGAAGAGTGTCGTTTATACTCACGCTTCATTTGGCAAAGGAACTGACTCTACAATTTTGGCATTACCGAGTCCAACACCAACTAGTTAAACGTGCACTTCTAATGACCATTTTATATCGATATAACCTCATTTAGCTCTTGGGTTGCCGTAATTAATAACACAGATCATAACGTATTTTTGGCAACATATTGAAGAATTTTAAATTGGATATACTGTAGTTTAAAGTTAACCCGTGCGTGTCGTAATCATCAAAGATTTAAAAAGTAACTTCTGTTTCTTGTCTTATGAAATAGCTACTGAATATGATTGTTTCCTTAGTAATTACAATTTTAATAAAATGTAAACGAACATTGATATATCTTTTCACTTGCAGACGACAGAAAATAAGGTTTCAGCACAGTATTTTTTTAATTTTTATTATTTAAGATTATATTATCAGTATTATTATTAAGTCGTTAATATTATTATTGGTAGTATTATCTTTTCGTGAAGTCTGCCTGGCTAGCTACCACCCTCCTGCTTGAGTCAGCCGCCAAACGCTTCGTCGTGTTCCGGCTGGGGGCTTGAGAGCCAGTACTTTCTTTCTTACCTTCTTCTCATTTCCTGGCCGACAACGCATCTGTGATACCTTTGGTCTCACTGATATCCATGGGCGACGGTAACCACTTACCAACACTTACCTCGTGGCTCGTCTGCTGTTTAGTCGGCTATTATCATAAAAAAAAGTATAATAAAGTTTAAATGAATAAATAAATAAAATTGTCATTACCAACTGGGCCACAGTCAGGCTTTAGAACCTGGGGGTAATGACCCCTGCGGTGGTAAAGTAGATATTCTATGGGAACAATGATAAGAAATGGACGATAAAAATTAATATAGTAATAAAATGACAGATCAGCAGGACGAGGGGGTAAAATTAGTTTCTGTAATGGATCGTAGGTATAACATGCTATTTTTTAAGATTATATAGGTATAAAAATATTGAGAACCGTAGGAACCACCGAGCTATAAGATATCACGCCTCCATTAACTCCTCTACGTTACAACACGTCTCAATCAAATGTAGTTACTATACCACTGAAATTTAACAAGGTGTTGATGATGGAGTTAATCGGATTAAGATATCTATTAGATTATTTACTCAATAGTAGTGAACCTAGTCATCACGAAATGAATTACAGAGAAGCATACATACTTCCTATTATGACGCTCAGAAGAAATAATAATTATTATAGTGATAATAAACGAAGGTTTATGCACCATATAATCATATTCAATAATAATATCTGCACAATTTTTCGGCACGTGTACATTCGTAACGATTTGTTGATATCTCTTATGTTCTACCTTCTTTGTTATCTAAAACAAAATTCAGCAGAGCCCAGAGTAAAATTAAATGTATGTATCTATTGAATTCAGGAATGACACACTGCTAAATGTTCACAGTACTACACTATCTTATAATTGGCTGTAGATAATCTATATTTAGTGCAGCAGCCTATGAAAGTCTACTGATCGGTATAAATCTAAGCTCATTATTACAACCAGTAATTGTCCCAATGTCGTGCTTAGGTCTCCACCATGATGTAAAAGGGTAAGGATCGTCACGCTGATCAAATGTCGACTGGTGGACTTTACACACTTGGAGAATATTATGGAGAACTCTCAGATCTTCGTGCTTTCCTCGCAGCAAGTAATAATATATTTATTTATTTGCTCTCAGAATTCTCTCAGGGGTATCACCAATGCCTCGCCGACCAAAACGAGTACAATATACGCGCTTTAATGGATTCAGTTACAAGCAAAAATACTCTAAAACGTTTCAATATTTATTTTTAAAATGATATCCAGCCAGTCTCCGCTAGTGTATTATATTCATGAGTTGCCATTAGAGGACTCTTTATTAACGATTATTGGTCCTTCGAGCGATACGATTTCAATCACGAAGCTGATTGAAATCTAATTTTCTATACAATTGAAGACAGACCTTCGATATCATGAATGTTATTATTGAATCTTCTTTATAGTGATCGCAGTTCGGGTATATACAATGTATACTGTTAATAAAACTATAATTTAGCCGAATTTGTATTTGAGAATACTTTTAATCCCGGGGAATGAATTTGTATCTCAAAAGCGCAAATGGCGATTATTTATTATTATCTATATATATCTATCTAAGTTTTAACTTTCGGAACTTGTTTAGGCTTTGTTTCTCAGCCCACCTTGTCGTTAATATTTGATCTATTCCATAATATCCTTTGCCTACAAATTGTGCTTAAACGCGTCTCTAAAAGTTCCAATAGATTCTTGCCTTACCATCGCACTGCCACGGTAGCATGCAAAACTGATAATGTGGCTTCTCATAAGGTGTTTAATTGGTACTAAGCGAGTCCCAGATACCCGTCTACATGAGCAAGACGAGTAAATGAATTTCCTAAAAGGAAAAAGATATATAATATATCTTCTTATATATATAACAGTTTATAAAATACACACTTGAGAATGTGATTATAGATAAGTAAATGTTTTCTGAGGGTGAGGAAAGGCCGTGCCGGTTCTACGAAGTCTAAAAATATAAACGATCGTACATCACATTATTGCAAAATAGACTAATACAAATTTTACCTCAAAGAGGCTTCACATAACTATCTAACGATAACAATTCGTACGGATCGTACGATTTAAGTTACCCTTTAAAAGGAGCGTTAATGAATTTTTATATTCGATCAACCATTTTTATCTAAACCAGGCCTCGTTGCTTACAACTACCGAAATTCATTTACAGTCGAACAAAAGAGCTTTATGTTGATTCTTGATGACAGTATTGACATTTTACAGATTTTTATGTTATGTTATTTTTATGTTAGCAACTATAAAATATGAGCATTAAAACTGTGCCTCAGAAAAAAATATATTTTGAAATTTAGCTTTAACTAACAAATTATATCCGTAAAAATAGTATAACTCATTCATCATTAAATGTTTAGAATAGTGAGTCTGCTTATACATATATATATATATATGTGAAAAGGTTACATTAAATACAGAACGTATAATCTGATAATTTACTTTATACAATCGATACAGGAAAATTAATATTTTGCTTGAATATTACGTTGCTGTTGACTTATCGCTGAAGGCTGTACGCATCCATCAATCAGCAATGATACCCACAGCTGTCTCAAATCGAAAACAAGTTGCTCAGGCGTACACAAAACATAATTGCGACCTGAGTGATGATAAGTTAAATAAATTAATTTAATTTTAATTAATTATTAACATCTTTGATATTACTTTTGTATCAAAATATCATGTTTATAAGTCCCTAATCAAAGTATTTTTGTAAAAACTTTATTCCGGGTCATGATTTTCTGACCGGAGTAAAGATATCAAAGAAAAACCTTAGTCTAAACATGATTCGAGTGTGCTGCACTGAAGCGGAAAACAGTAAAAATGTTTACTAGTAGCGACACTGGGACCGTGGGGACATTACGCTGTCGAAGCATCTGAACGTTTATGCTATATCCCACTGCTTCTGCGACGGATGAGTATTGAGGTTTATGTTCGTAAGAAACTCATATAATACGGTCACGCTTATAGTTTCAAGATTTTACAGTTTACGACTTTTGTGGTCGATTGAGTTAAGCAAGGGTGGGCATGGTCGGAAGTTGGATTGTTTTTGGTATAATTGAACGTGCGTGCTGCGGAAGAGGCCTTCGGGAGGAATACGACCTTCGGACACTTGAGTCGGTCACCGATCCCTTTACTGGTGAGGTAAAGTGTTGGAGTAAGCTACGATAATAAGGACAGACCCATGGTCTTATGTGGTCCGTTAATTGTTTGGACCCAAAACGAAACTACAGCTCAGTCAGCAGAATCCGGGTGTAGTCCTTGGTTGAAGCAGAATGATACGAATAAAAAAGGGGCATGTTTCTCAATGATGTGACCCTTTCGGTAATAATTCGGTGTCCCGGAAGTAATTTAATTTATTTCAGCTTATCTATACCGGGAAAAACTGTAACAGGGTCGAGTTTGTACATCAATTATTTAAAAGACGGTGGTTCTATACTAGTATTTGTATATTTTTATGTATATATATCCATAACTCCGTTATTTATGAAGTGAATACATTGTAAGTGTGAAGACATACATTTATGGTTCGAAAAGTTTTCCGCCGGCAACGGCCGTGTGTTCCGGCGAGTACCTACTTCGTGCGTGCGTTCCTTCCAAAAAATGTTTTATTGCCACGTTTCGACGATAAAAAATCTCTTTGGCTCCCGTCATTTGTCAATCTCAATATACTGTTAAAAGCTTTACACCTTACGACCTATTTATTTATGGATTGTGTACCTGAAAAGGTTGGAAAGATATAAATTGTAGCGAGATTAGCTTTGTTTAACTGGATGATTTGGGCCAGTCGGCAGCCACAGAGCGCAATTCTTTTAATATCTGACCAGCCGGGTGCACAATAGCTTCAGTATTCATATGTGAAATATAAAATAGACGTAAATAAAAAAATACATACGCACGAACATCCTGGGTTTGTAAAAACCTGTTAAGGGTATTATGGGCGTATGGACGTAAATGTGTGCCTCGACCGAGATCGAACACGGGACCTCATTACCAACTGGGCTACGGGCTCGTCGAAGAACCAGTTCAGAGTGCAGATTGCTTTATCCATACATATAATAAAATTCTTGCTGATCGCTTTCTGTACAAGAACGATATACGATTAAAGTGATCTCGAATAAATCAAGTATTCAAATGAAAAGTGACTTATATTTCATTTTAAAATCAACAATGTTGAATACCGAGTCGTCATACATATACTTATATATGAAACGAAAAATACATAAATATGGACGGAAGAGTCAATTAATATAACTATTATTTAACCTTTAATAGTGTGTTTTGGTTGCAAAATTAAAGAATCGATTAACAAACAGGTTGTAGTCACCAACGCGTCAGTGACTCGTCAGGTATTATTATCTCATCTCTAGACCGCGTCTGCTGGTATATCGGGATCAACATAAAAATCACAACAATATAAAAACTGAAGTGTATCAAAACAAATAAGATATTTCAAATTTGATGTAACGAAAGAACGCAAACCTGAGATCGTTAATGCTCGAACCTCAAACAAAAATGAAAATGTTGTTTATTGTCATGAATAATTTTGAAGAATTTTTTTGTTTCGTTTAGAATTGTATTTCACGTTTATTTGTCATTCAAAGATTCCTAAATATTGTATTTAATATTCGGGGTATTGCGAATATAATTTGTCAACAAAAACTTGGAACATAAATGTCAGTCTTCTAATATGTCACTTAAATATTATCTAGACATTTATATTTATATATTATCATTATTAAATATTATGTATTATATATATTCATTATATTATCAATATTATTATTAAGTCGTTAATATTATTATTGGTATTATTATCTTTCCTGCCTGAGGTCTCCCTGGCTAGCTACCACCCTCCTGCATGAATCAGCCGTCAAACGACTCATCGTGTTCCAGCTGGGAGCTTAGGATCCAGCACCCTCTTTTTTACCCTCTTCTCATTTCCTGCGCGGCAACATCAGTGATACCTGTGGTCTCGCTGATGTCCATGAGCGACGATGACGCCTTCCCATCAAGTGGCTCGTCTGTCTCGTTTGTCGACTGTTACCATAAAAAAAATATTTAGCCCAACGGGCTACCCCACACTCCTTTTAAGATCGACCGTCAAAGGTTTATAGGTATTTCGATCTCAGTATCGGAGAACCAGTTACAATGCGGGTTCCCCGCTTCCTTTGCGGTTGGGGACATTTTGGTGATGCCTTTGGTGTTACTGATGTCCATGAGCGACGGCGGCCACTTACCGTCAGGTGACTCATCTGCTGGTGTGTCGACTAGTTACATAAAAGAAAAGATTTATTCTCTGAACTAAATCGATTTACAAGACCATAACTCATACTGACCTCGGAGCGAATGACCTATATGGACCCCTATAAAAGTAGGATTCAGTTGTATCATAGTAACGCGAACTACAAACATATATCTTTTTTTTACATAAATCTGTCGAGCCCATTAGATTAGCGGTGGCTGTAACGTTTTGTGACGCCATTATTCTTCAAGTTGAACACGCGGTCTACTGTCGCCAATAAATAATACACGTTTTATGGCGGTTTTTATTGTTATTGGATTGCGCTGAGAACTCAATAGCTTTTGATGTCGACTCCGTTATTTTTCTTGGCGATAAACAACGATGTAATAGAAATGGTTATAGCTGCTCTGGGAGATATTCTGCGTATTTTTTTTTAAATCGCTTACATCCTTGTTTGTCACGGACGCGGCTGCATGTGGACGTCCAAAAGTAACTGATCTCGCTAGAAAATTACTTAAATTGACTAGGATTTTCTTCGGTGGCAAATGAAAGTTCAAATATACGAGATAATAACAACTATATTTGTCATACGAATTTTTTTCCGATAGTGTATCGAACTCAAATCTGCTCGAGAATCAGATTCGCTGTCAACTGGATTGTATGATCTTCTTATTTAACCTGAAAATATGTAATAGATATGATTTTATAAATTTTAATATGATGCCTTAGCAAATACATGGAGAGTGATACATTAGAAATCATGAAGGCTCTTTTCACACCCATTAAATATCAGAAGTTAGAACTGATATAAAAAAATATTTATTTTAAATTAAAAATTAAACTCAAAAAAACTAGGATACCCAAATTATTGTCCATCGCTATTTACAATCTGCGTCCTATTTTTCCGATTTTTCTCTATTTTCCTGGCATGAGACGAATACTGCGTCAAAAGAATGTCTCACCTGTGGACACGGTCCACGAATCGACCTATTTTTATTATCTTTAAAGGAAGAGAAATTCTCTTCATACAGGCCAGGTTCACACCTATCGATCAAGCTAAGTGGTAACCAGGAAGCAATATTTGGAGAATACCGCAGGTGAAGTAGAAATTTCCATTTGAGTATTTTTATACCTATATTTTTACCTGTTTTCCGACCTGCGAAATCAATTTCTCAACTCGCCTATTGGCGCAGTCAGGCCGTTTCTTTATGCACTATTTAAATGCATTACTTATAGTGAGTAGTAATCCCCAATTATGGTTTTATTCTATTTAGTAACCCATAATAGACCAAACACATCTGATCTTCCAAATAAAGAGCATGACCTTAGACAATTAGGTATAAACAATATTTTTTTTAACATTGAAAAAGTAATTCTCATGTCAAATAACGGCCTTTCAAAGCCTCTCGGTTTTAATTCATATGGGACCCAATATCCTTAA
Organism: Agathymus mariae mariae; assembly: GCA_018251895.1. NCBI lineage: Eukaryota > Metazoa > Arthropoda > Insecta > Lepidoptera > Hesperiidae > Agathymus > Agathymus mariae. The sequence goes on from DWPT01001452.1 coordinate 11,639, forward strand.
TTGTGGATGATTCATAATGTTGTAGATGTAGATAATTCTAAAAGCGTTTGGCATGAGTCTGTGACAAGTAATGCTTATAATTCTTCACCTTAACTTTTTATGGTTTTTAAGTCGTTAATTGTCTTTTAAGATGAAATCATCACTTTTAAAACTATATTGGTCATGGTTTGTCAGACAAAGCATGTTGACCATAAATGTCTTTTAAAATATGATGAGTTTCCGCAGCACTTTTATTCATACTAAAGTATTGAAGTAAAACTTCCCGCAGAAACACTATAATTGTCAAAAATGTGTTCAACAAAGTTGTTATTTACGGTCAAAAATAAAATATATGAAAACAATGCTCAAAACAGCTTATCAAAATAAATGTATTGTTGTAGATAACAATGGAAAACTATACTTTCAGTACCAGTTTTTGAAAATGAGATATACATTGTTCATGATATAGAAGGCGATATTTTGAACACAGAATATTTCGGACTTTCTGTTTCCGTGTATAACGGTTTATCTATTAGTTAATTACTTAAGTCTTGAAATGAGGAACTAGTGAAATGTAGAAGTGAAAACTACTTCGTTGTAGAAAAAAAAAAAATACCACACAATAAATTTTGAATGTTGCAGTAGTCCATCGCTTTTGATAACGGAAGAAAAGCCGGCACAGTATATACATTGCGTTAATTATATGAGATTATAAGATACAATTAAAATAAAATAAAAATTATAGTTATAGTGTTTAATAAAATGTACAATGTGCTTATCCTTAACACTTTTCCCGAAATGTTGTTACTGTTTCGGGAACCCATGTTACTCTGGACGCCTCGTAATATTTACTAGCCGATTCAATGGGTACATTCCATGAAAAAGTTCGTTATTATGCTAAAATTTCGGAAGCTTTTTTTTCTAACATCAACGTATTAATATTTTCCTGATATTATCGAAAGACAACATATGCTTGATTTCACTTATTTGATAATATTTGTTCATTCTTCATGTTACAAACAAAGTTAATCGAATATCAATGCTACAGTTACCCAAGCAATAATTTAAAAACAAATGGTCAAATAAAATAACACATTTTAAACTTGTTTTCTATCCCCTAATTAAAATACCAGATTCTTCAATAATGTGGTTTTTAGATTAAACAATGATATGTCACAAACTAATCGCGATTACAAGAATTCCATAACACCATCAAAGTACTTTCGAGTAATGAAATAGGCTCTTAGCACATTCTCTCTTGAAAATAAACCGTTTCCCATCATCCCAGTAAATTACTCGTAATGACAATTACGACCGTAAGCTTTATAGCAGTATTGCCGTTAACAAGTTATTATGTCAGCAAAGTATTTGTTTTGTTTATAATATAAATCTGAGACGAAGAATCCAAGCTTATTCCGCCTAAAAGGGCGCTAGGTCCCTTCTTTTAGAAGTGGCTGGTCTTTGTACCAATCAGCTTAAATATGCATAATAGTGATGATTTACCTATTTTTTAGCTAGTACCCTCTGTGTGCAATCTTAAATAATATGAATTGTTGAAACATTTTTCAGGCAAGTTTACCGATTCCAACTATTGTTCTAAGGAAGCAAGGAATCCGACGCGAAGCATTTTTTTTTAAGTTTTGACACATAATTATGTTTCTAAAGTAGTAAAGATTTAATTTGATGACAGAATTTCTTTTTATGTCTGCACGTATTTAAATACGTCTGTTTTAGTCAATAGTGGAAAAGTTGCCAGAAATTCAAAAGAGTTAGCCTATCAGAGTGGTGACATCAATATTATGCCCAAAGCTGCTCTATCTCGAGTCATAAACCTCACGTCACTTATTTTTATATTAACGATCTTTTTTTGTACTTTTATTTTTTAATACTTAGTAATTGATTATGTTAAGTTTAACCTGTTTCTTATAAATGTATATACAATTTGACTGCCGCACTGCTGTGCGCTTAACTTTAGGAAACTGACAACTTAAAACTTTGCTTTATTAACTTTTTCATCGTAAGAGCTACCGTCATGCATATTTTCAGTATTCTACCAATACTTATGCTTGTGTAATATGGGGAGTGCTAAATATTGAGGGCCCAATTTCGCAACGTACTGTTAACTGCAAGCACTTATATTATGTTAAAATTTCATAAACTTGTTCAAGAGAAAGCGGACGCACAAGGACTTGGAAATAGGCTGTATGTATTTGGTAAAGAAACACGTAAGCATGCTCTCAGATTTTGATATACGACAGGGATCTTCGCTCAATTGTTATATCATTATTTCAGTTTTGTGCAAGTTTTGGCATGTAATATGTGCCTTTGTGGCAGCTGAGATCCTACGATATTTTTGTTTCTAGCACAAACCAGCTCATCAATATAAATCAGGTCGTATAAAAACAACCCGCAGGTCGAACACCGTTAAGCCGGAGCAATGTAATCAGGAAAACAATTTCTCCCAAATTTAAAGGTACGGGGTCGCGCTAAGCAATATCTTTAGGTGCGTCATTTTTTTACCCCTGCAATGGGTATAGATGTTGTGCGACCCGTGACGGTGAATTAATGAGGTGGTTTGTCTGCGGAAAGAGTAAAGGAAGAGCCATAGCTTTCATTTTAATAGATATTCAATTTGTAGTTGATTTTAATAGACTGTTCATAGGATAGATAGCAAGGGTTTATGGAGTTATTTTTTATAATTGAAATTCTTCCTTCGCTTGAATTGTTTTGTTATATATTTTAAGGTCTTAAATCTATTTACAGTTATGGAAGAAAACCGTTTAGATTGCTAGATATATTTTGCCTTCAAATTTACAAACATAATATACATATAGATTTTCTCTCTTTATTATTCAACGCTGAATTATACGTTTCATACAAAAAAAGATCATTATGCCATGGAAAATTTCTACAAGATCGTCATGGAAATATGTCCTTAGATTTCAGGCCCTAACATTTTATTGTAATGTCTTATTATTAATGTGAATAAAATTACTTTGTATTGCATTTAGTTTTTTTATATTCGTGGCGTAGTACTCTACTCTACTCTCTCTACTGGCTCTGTTAACGGTGATTCAATAATTTTCTATATTACTAAAATTACTTTAGTCAATAGCAGATAGGACACCCTAATGGTAAATATTGACTGCAGTCCCTGGACATCCATGACATCCAAGCTGATGATTTGTGTTGGCTGTGAACGATGCTCGTTGTATCAAATTTATCTCAATTTAAAATATCTGTATAAGTGCCTAATGGGATGTCTGAGTAACGATGTCATTCATCGATTAGATAATAGACGCAGTCAAAAAAATGGTTTTTTCTCTAAATATTTCACACTGACTTTGTTTTCCTTAGTGTTTTGTCCAGTTTTGCTTTAAGGCTTTAAATATTTACTAGTAATAAGTGTCTTATTCAAGGGATAGAATACGTTCATATAAATATTTTAGTAGTTCCCAAATCTGGCTGGACTATGATTGCGGGCTGAAGATAAACTTAGGCAAACTAATTACTTTACAGTACCTTAATAATTTACAGTACCTTATGGATAATAACACTGGCTATATAATTTTTTTTATCAAAATTATTGACGTGAAGTCCGGTTCGATTAGAGATTCAGAAATAAATACCGTTCGTAATTTACCAAAAAATTACCGCACTGTATTCCTTTGTTGAAAGAAATCTTTTAAGATGTCCCCTTTGCAATAAAACGACCGTGCCAGCGAATTCTACGCCTAAATAACGAGTGCTAAACCCCACTTGAGGAAACTGCGGGAACAACCACAGTCGAGAATAAAATATGGACGTGCGGTGGATCTTTTAGGACGTGTTCTGATTTATATGACAATTACTTGATAGTAAATTTTCAATTATTTCTCAGACTTCATCTACCTTCGCTTTAGAAATTACATACCACCCACGTCTGAAGAAACAGTCCGAAAAGTAATGTCTTATGAGATTATGAAAAACTGGAAAATTATTATTATTTTCAATTCATTCATATTCGACCATTTTTTAATGTTTTATGAATTGTTTTTCTTAGATTTTCTGAGAATTAGAATCGTATTTGTCTGGTACTGAAAGCTCGTTCCGACTCCATTCAGGAATTAATCGTTCACTGATCGTATATATTTATAATGTTTATGTATATCTGGAATACAATACATATCAAATGGTAAAATATTTTTTCAAATAGGTTCATGGTTGCAGAGATTACCCTCCGTATACACACAGTCTCTCAAAATTCACACTATCTCTTAATAATTTTAGTACATTACATTAGCCATATTATTACATATATATTACATTAGTCAAAAAAAATATTTATTACCCCATAAAGAGAACATTGATCCATATTTTTTATTCCGCGTTAAATGATTCTTTGTTTCCCAGGGTCTAATGGTCTCTAATACAAATTTAAGATAAGCCAAGATTATCTAAAATTGTACACAGACAAAACTTCATATAAAAAAATAAAAATACATATACAAAATATCCAATGCAACGTATTGGCCTTCATGTTGGTAACAATAGCTACCGATATGCAAATTAAAGTTTACAAAAATATTTACAAAAATACTCGGAATATTAACATTTTGTTGTCTTATGCATTTGATAAAATATAATTATATATTTACACTTTTTTCTTGTATAATTTGATTTTATTTTTATTTTAAATTAATTATTTAAACCACCTAGTTCTAGTAGTAGTAGTTCATTTAATACTTTTTAACTCCTGAAAGTTTTTCATTTTTTACTGAAATCGAATTTAGATTATCACGTAAATAGAGGCCACAACTTACCAATAAAATTCAGTTAATGTTTAGTTATGTCAAATTTTACTAAGAGATTGTAGAATGAGACAGAAATGAAATAAATATTTCATTCTTAGATTGTGATATATGGACTTGTTTGATTCTTCAAAAGAATCAGTGAACGATATGAACATTTAACATTAATTATATGAACCATACCTTAACCCATTTCATTCTGATAGGGATTTATAAGTTATGATAATGATTTCTAATGTTGTGCAATGCATTGACAAAGTTATACCTCTGCGTTATCAGTCTTTAGGGCTACAATAACATGTAAATAATTACTATCCCAATTACCGACACAAGTAATGTCAGTTACCTTTTACAAGTGATTTAGCATTGTTTGACCTGAATATTGTACTGAGTTATGAGTTAATTTATATGCGGAAAGTATGGTGAGGATATAGGAATGGCGCATAAGCGAGTATAGGGCGTGAGGTTATTTGTCTTCGTGGATTATGCAGGCTTTTGGAAGTACGAATTCTCTACGTTGGAAATTTTATATTCTTTTTATGTATTTACATCAAACTTTTAGGATCCTAGAATATCAACCAAAGAATCATATACTTCTGTTCTACAAATCCTCTTTTGTAAAACTAGGGTTAAATTATGTAATTTTTTTTATAAGTTTTACAGCTTACAATGTCAAGCAGTTTTTAAAGTATTTTATGACCCCAGGCATTTAACTTCGTAAATAAATGTACAGATGAGACGTAGTGTAAGATTAGAAGAGTGTAGTAATTTTAATAGCATATCATCAAAATCGTGTATAAACTAAATCCACTACGAGAGGGCTTCAAATTAAATTCAAATTTTAAACGTAAAGTAAGGAAAAATTGTCTTGAAAAAATCTACTTTCTAGTCAAAACATTCGAATACTGCGTTCCGCATAGTTGATCTCCAAAGCGTTTTCAACTGCAAACGTATTACGACATATACGCTTACATACGCAGGGGACAATAGGGACAGACTGATTTGCATTTTAACTCACCGACGCCTGCCTGAATACTGTCCCCAGTAATTGATAGGTCACACCTATTTCAAGTAGCGGCCCAGACACGAGCAGTTCTGACACGGTGTTATAATAAAGGGTCTTGTTAGCGAATAAATCACTCGGACGCTTTGATTCATATTTAGATTTAGCCGCCAAGAATTCGTTGCTAATGCTGAGTTCTGGCTAAGACGGTGTCTTGCAAGGAGTCGTGTATGGTATTGACGATGAGGTCAAGGAATCAGGATGAGACTCTCATGGGGCAGATCTGAAAACAGCTATCCGAAATTAAATCTGTTTGACTAGCATTTAATTTTATATGTTATATCACATAATATTTATCACAAAAAAAACTAATCTTTTAAACCAATTCATTGAACCGATAGCTTAAAATAGCAATATCAATTCAAAATGGGAATAAACCAGCTTTTACCCATATTATAATAATTTGTTAGATAAAAAATTATAAAAAATAATATCTGGAAGCTAGAGAACATGAAATATAGAGCAATGAACTAGCTAAATGAACCGTAATATTTCAATTGTATGCAATAAATATAATATATATACATAAGTTTTTTTTATACTTCATTCTAGCAAATGCTCTGAATTATTAGAATTATTTAAAAGTCTACTGAATGTATTTGGATCTATAAATTTAACTTCCTCTATTTTTTTTATCAAATATGTATCTGTACGAATATGCATTAAGTGTATACATATTTATATAAAAATACTAGCGGCGCCATCTGACCTATGTTCGGGTTGGACTACTAATTATACAGGTGTGACAGATTTTAGAAAATTAAATGAAACCGTGGATAGAGTACTATGACCTTTGCAAATCAAAAATCAAATAAATCCACTGAACAGTTTAGCCATGGGAGACGATTTTCATTTCCTTAATTTTGAGCACACTGTAATTAAAGGGACAACTTATTCAGTTGTTTAGCTAAGGCAAGGCGGCTCCAAATGAAAAAGAATATCTAGTTATCGCTATCTTGTCATAAATAAGGTTCAAAATTTCTTTGACTTTGGCCGCCTGGGAGGATGACCTAGAGTTGGATATTTAAGGGACAGGCCTATTTTATATCCTTTCTCTTCTTTATCGCGCCATAATACATAGTTTTTATTAAGGAACATAGAAACGAAAAAAAAATTAAAAACATTAATAATTACATATTTTTTTATGTTTTACGCGCTTTCTAATTGTGGTATAAACAACCGGCGTG
>DWPT01001453.1:0-18653 GCA_018251895.1 Agathymus mariae mariae
AGCTTAAATTTTATTATAATTTCGTTTTGAGGTGATTCATTATGATGGATTGTTTCATCTTCTACTACAGTTATATTCAGCTCTTTGTCATCAATAATTATTTTCTAGTTTTTAGTTTGATCGGCAATAAAAGCGTGTTTTTTTAGCTTTTTAAACTATATTTTTTTTTAAATGAGATCACTAGGTTATGGGAGGTTTTCGGATAAATATTGTAGTTTATGGTGAAATTGCAATAAATATCTAAACCTTGCTCACGCATCAACAATATCAGCTGACTAGCGGATGACCGCACGTCACGTTGACGTCGCTGCGACAATATGGCGGACAAAATGGCCGCTGCGTGCTCTTGATAATCATATTTTACACGTGTGACCGAGACAGTATACATTTCTTAAATTATTGTTATTAGCCGCTCTTTATTTGCTGTAATGCCAATCGCGCATAGGAACTCCTTAACAGCATGATTATAACAATAAAATTTACCATAATCAACGGTAATTATTAATGTAAATTTTATCACAATTAATGGTGGTCAATCATTAAATGAACTCACCTCTGAGTGTCTAGAGAATTTGATTTGTGAGATTACGGAATTACCATTCAGTAATTAATTGTGTTCTAATAAAATGACAGTTTATTACGATGTCGTTTGTTAGTTTGGTACTATATTATCAATAATATTCACATGTTTTTGGACTTTAAAGTAAATTATAGACATTATACTCGAGTTAGTTTAATCCTGATTATATTGAATTACAAGAACGTATTTTATGAAGGACGACACATAATGTTTTTATGATTTATTGGGCCTGTGTTTACCATCCCCGTATAGGTATAATAGTTCAGGGGTATGAATGCAAACGTACTTTTGTTTGGCTTTGGAGACTTCCTGGGAACAATGCCATTTCATTTGATCCATAAAATTCCAAATATGCCCACTATTACCTAATTCTGGTCTGCATTTTTAATGTCATACATATACAGACAGACAGACAAAAATTATATCCATAACGAAGTCCACCTAAACACCTATTTTTGCTCAAAAATACTATTTACTATTAGTACTTAGATATCTACAGAGTACTTTCTTAATTTAACATTCTTCAACTTTTAAATTCGCACCACAAGGTTCCAGTGTAGACAGATTCCAGAGTCCGTAGCCAAATCGATTGTGATGCGTGATCAAGCTATACAAACATATTTCATTATTAAGTATAGAAGGAAACAATGTTTTCATAGAGCCGTACATTGTATGCATTCATTTACATAGAACACGTGACGGCAGGATGATAGACTATTATAAATGAATAACTTGTGCCAAAGCGTGTTGCACATGTCGCGTGACACGTGTAGCGTTGGCGTTATGGCTATGGTCAGAGCCGTCTAATTCCGTGTTAAATCGAACGCAACTTTAGATCATTTTTAGAGTAGGCACAAGTATTGAACGGCTCCGATAGACGTGTTATTGTTGTTCGTTATCAGGAGCCACACTTTCGCGTAAATTTTAATAAAAGTTGGATTGTGCACAGCATACATATTTTATTGGCATAAATATATATACAAACAAACAGATGGTATGTGTTAATTTATTCAAAGTTTTTACATACTACTTATATGACCGATATCCGAGTTCAACAAGCTTAGTCGAGATTGATTATTAAAAAAAAAGGTACTATTAAAATTAACTACGTATAAATATAAAAAATGTACATATATTAATTAATTAACATCACACTTACACCGTATTTATGACTGTTATTGATCATGAACATTGAACAGTACGACGATTCTGTATCATATAATTATAATAAATAATTATTAAATATGACGGCAAGTGATTACCGATGTTCGAGCAACCTAAAGCGTTAAAGATGGCTCGCTGGCCAAGAAAGAAATAAACCGGCTTGTCAACTGGAGCCGTCAGTACAATTGAAACACGTTGGAAATCTCACCATTGATTTATAGGAGAAAAACTTGTCAGGAACAAAAAGAAAATTACTACCATGCATGAGTCCAGACCATATATTAAACTGAGTGGAGCCCAGCGACCACCATACAGGTATCAAAACGTCAGCCTCGTCTGCTGTTCACCAGGAGGCAGCGCAAGCAAGAGAGGTTAGGATGTTAAATAAATTTTACAAATCGTTTAATATCTCGATCATAGGTGGCGGTACCTATGAGTTATGGTTTAGGGTCTTAACAAAAACCATAATTGTGTGTTATGCATTCAATCAATCCAGTTGTTCAAAACGGAAGACTCAACAATGATTTTATATATGTAAATACAAAAACATTTATCTACGAAGTTGTCGGTTTGTTTGTTTAAGAAATATAACGAACGTATATCCATCGTTTTAATTAACTGAACATTCCCTACGTTTCAATTTCGTTTGATCGGCTTTTATTTTATTTTTTGTTTCAACTTGGATCTATCTACCTGTAACACCCCTATCGATCCCCAGCGAGGGGCGTTCCGATGCACGGAGGGGTAGCTTGCCATACATAACTGCACAGATGCAATAAACCGATTTTCTGTTTGAATTTGGACTTTGAGTTTACGTCTATACGATCGAATATTGTTTTTGTTTGCGTTTTAACTAGAATGTTTGCTATGTACCGGTATTACTTGCGGATTGTGATTATCCTATACTTTTTCCGTAAATACAATTTTTTCTTCGTAATATACATTATATAATTTATGTTTTAAAACAGGAGTTCAATGTATAATTTAAATTTATTATTTATAACTATTCTGTATTTATTAGTACATCTATATATTTATACGTGAACGAAAAGCTTCGTATCCCTTTTCTCCTGTGTTAATCAGCAAATTTCATTTATTTAATTTCTTTGTAGCCCAGCTTCAGTGTTATCAATGAAAAAAAATTTTAACAGAACGCTGTTTGATGGTTGGGGTCTAATTGCAATTACTGCGCGAAGACTGATTCTAATTAACAAAGGGAGATGATGATGCTCGTGCAGATGTAGCGTAATGCAGGCTCTCACAAACCAAAGAATCGCACTAAAGTACAAATTTTTTTATTGATTCACAAAATCAGACAACTAGTAATACAACATTTACTTTTTTTCAATTTAATGCCATCTAGTGGCAAACGCAGGATACATTTATACTCAGAATGCCCAAAACGTTCCACTTGACGATCGCGGTTGTTGTGGTCCAAGTGAAAACGTCATTAATGACGTAATTATTTTCGCTCACGCCGAGCCCTCAATGCCCCATGTCGCGAGCTAGGTCGATGTGAGCGTTGAGAAATTTGGCGCGATTTATACTTTAAAAATGGCGACTGAAAAGTTGTATGATTGGGAAAATTATATTTTAAATTAACACGTAATATATAAAAGGAAATAGTATTTTCTTTCAGTATAAAGCAAGTTAATCAATAATTTTTAAACTTGATGGGTTAATGTTCACAAATTACAACCTAACCTCTTAAGTTTTCGATGTAATTTCTAATCCGCCATTTGCAATTTTAATGCAACGCATAAAACACCTCACAACCCGTTCCACTTGGGTTTATGCTACGAACGTCCACAAGCTAGTGGAACGGGAAAAATTATGTTCGTGATCGTGGTCGTTGTGATTTGTGATCCCTCAGTGGAACGCGCGCGCAGTCTAACGAGTGTCCCATCAATAATTAGACGTAATGTACTTTATTTGATTCGACTTAAGATTTGTTTTATATTAACTGTCATAAACGTGAACGTCAAAACCAATGTCGTTTCGCTGACTTTGACATACCTATAGCAATCACACTCGAAATAAATTTTATTCACATTTATATGGCATCGATAAATTTGAAATGTGCCCCTTTATATAATTTTCGGGATCAATTTTATTTGTTGTACAAATAAGATAAAAGTTCGTTTATTGCAATACCTGCAGAGGGGCAGTAAAACTTTGTTTACTTATCCCTTATGAGAATTTCCATATTGACATTTATTTTATATTCTATATGTATATGTAAAGTACATGTTATTTTATATTGTAGATGTAAAGTGCCCTAAACATTCACTCGTCGTATAAATTATAAATATGCCAACTGTGAACTAAAGTTGTCTTATGGTTTCCGCACGATACTTGCACAAAAAACCAGCCAGAGGCAGTCGAATATACCAAAAAAAAAATATGGTATATTAATTTCTTGTTGTAAATAATATGACAGTGGAGTGTCACAATCTGGGCCTCTTCAATCCGCGCCGTATTCCAATCGCTAGTGGGTTAGAAGCATTGTAAATTCTGCGTATAATGCAAAGTGATTACAATATTACTCATACCATATATTGCAATGTTTATGATATGCAAAAGCGCTGCAATTTGCAAGATGTTCTTTTTGATTTCATCTTTGAACCAACAACCGGCTGAGTCATCTACATTTGATACTATCAGCGGTATAATAAAACTAAGCATACGTTTAGTACTAAAGTTTTTTGAACCCGTTATCGGCTTGCTTATTATAGAGTAGCACGAAGGTCGATTTTAAAGATTCTAAAGCTTTCGTAGGAAGGAAAACATCTCGTGGAACCCTGAATGCCTTAGACTCGACAATGTTCTCAAGGTTTGTGTACAAGTTTTTAGCTGGGGGTTTACAATTGTAGTATAGTCTGTGCAATTATTTTCATTTCGTAACTAATATAGGCAATCTTATTTTTTTATGTCACTACACCGTTGAGTAACAGTTTATAAAAACATTTTTTTAATAATTATAAAAGACAAAAGTAAGCATCGTAATATTCTTGCATTATCTTTAAGATAAACTTTACCTTATATATCATATCAAAACTTTTTTAATACTAAAACGCCCCCCACTTATATGGGTACATTCTACATTCTTTAACAATATCTATATGTATGTACTAAATTCCATTATTGTTTATTCAGTAGATTTGGAAAAAACGTGTGACATATGCACAGATAAATAGACATGCAAGTGATGTTATATAGTCTGTTTTTTCACGGTTATGGTACCACTAAAAATTATACACTATTCCAATGTTGGCTTGACATTTAGGTATCACGGAATTTATTTACCCATATATCATTGGTCCGGGCCCGGGTTGATACAACGCCGGTGTATGAATACGAATTACCTCACTGTGCAAACAGGCGAGTTGCGCGATAAACACGGCACTTTATGGTATGCACTGATGACATGAGATGATGCACTTGTTAAAGACAGAGCCTGCTCGGTTCAAGGTTACATTTTTCACTCGCTTTAGTGAGTTGTAAGTTAAACCCTTTATAAATAACGTTTGTTTAATATCAATAATCGCACTTATAATAGGAATAAACCAACGGTTTTCCCGCGCGCAAGTTAAAAAAGAGAGATACCAAACACTAAATATAATATTTAAATTACATTACTAAATTTAATATTTGAAAAATCTATTTAAAATATAATTAACTGTACCTTACAACATAAGTGTTGACAAAGAGAATGTTGAAAGAATTAAATACTGCGTGAATCATTCGATTAATTTAATTTTATAGCATTTGTGTTTGTAATTATTCTTCTTATTTATTATTCGGATTTATAACACAAAATATGGCCAACATTGAATTGAGCATTTTTTAAACTAACAAAGATTGTGTATAATAACTTAACAGACATTTGGTTGGTCTATTAAAAATACACATCAGATGATAATGATAACACAATTGTTTGCATTTTTCACACTTTAACATCGACGATATAACACAATTTTTACACATACAGAAAAGAGCTGTATGTTCATTTGACGCGTAGTCAAGGCGGTGGATTTTTCGAGTCATAAATTAAAAGGCAAGTGAATATGTTTTTATTTATAAGTTTATCGGAAATCAAATAAACGCATTGTTAATCGAATTTACTGTCCTCCGATTCTATAATTTCAATGAATATTTTACTTTTAAAACGATTGTCAATAATATATTTGTAAAGAAACTCAAAAATGTAACACGTTCTAAAGACCAATTTCAACAGTTGAACCAAAGAGCGCGAATTGATTGTCAAGATTGTACATTACTCTATGACAAGCTACTTGTAATACACATAAATCTGTGCGGTTAATAAGCGGTACCTATATAAATAGGTGGTACAAACACACGCGCTGTTGCCCTGTTGCACTGCCACTGCCAGGGCTTCGGCGACCTTGGCGCGCGTACGGCGCGTAGCAACCGATCGTTAACGTTCGGTGTGTGCTCGTTTTGTAAAATATGCATATCGTGCTGAAGTAGAACTTCAGGCATTGACGTTTTACAACCAGCCAGATATTCGGGTTGGGTACAATTTAAGAAGCAAATCTTTAAAAATATCGTTTGGCGATTAAGACACTTTTTGTACGAAGTTTATTTAAAATTTTATTCAATGTTATATAATAAAAAGTTTACACTGTTCATAATATATGGGTAGATATATGCGTACATGTGTGTGTATGATATTTTAAATTTAATTCCTATCAGCTGTCAACTAGAACAAAATGATATTTATTTATGTGGCTTAACTGTCGCAACACAGATATCACTATGACTTTTTTTTCAATTCAATTAGTTCGCATTCTTACAAAACTATGGCCACTATACTTTTTTTTAAATTTATAATAAATGATATTTTTAAATGAAAAGAGAATCCAAATCAGAATTAATGTTTTAGTCTTTGTCTTTGGTTTATTATTTTGTTTATTAGGACGGAGAAGTGAGGTAACAGATATAAAAAAGATAATATGGACGGAAGATAAAAGATGAAACTGATGGAGATGAGAACCTTTTCCTTTTTTAAGTATCTTTTTGCGTATCTATACTCAAGGTTAGACGCACAATTAAAACCTTCTGCTCATTTGATTAGAAGTTGTCCTATCGACTTATGTTGCGCTTAATTAAAATTGCCAAATAGCCAAAGCAAGTACGCAAAACCCGGTTTACAGCAGGTCTTTTTTATGCCGATTCTACCTTAAGCAATTTACAAATTATCATTACGTGTTAATCGTCAGAAGCCAGTAGCGATCCACCGGTAACGGATTTCAAAAAGGACAACAGTCCTATAATCAACCTTAACAATAGTATTATGTAGGATGATCAGGATCATATAGGATTAAATTACAGAAGACTAAACATGACCATAATTTATTCAAGATAAATATCCATGAATTACAATAGCCACGTAACATTGGCTTAAATTAAAAAACCTACCATTAAGAAAGGACGTTACAAATAAGCCAATTGTTTTATGCACCAGTGCATTATAAAATAACATTACCCTCTAACCAGCGATTCAGCTTACTGAATATAGGGAAACGGGTTTTTCTAGACTGTTCTATACAATCCCAGCTCGTGTACATAGGCCGGCACGAACCCGCGCCGTATTTATATTGAGACCACAAGCTATAAGTATATCGGATGTCCACAGCATTCAAGGTCAGCTTGTCTCGTTATAAAGTTCTTGCACATGATACGCAGAGCGACGCGGCGAACTGTGCTGTATTCCAACACGGCCTTCTAAGTGCGGGAGCCCGGCGTCCAAACTCTTTGGACTATCACCTATCAATGTGTATTTTTAAGACCCCATGCAAATAGAGGGATGTTTTAAATTTAACATGCACAAAGCCTGTGGCAACGTAGTTCCAGTGGATGTACCGATTTCAGTTAAGTAATTTTTGTGGCAAAGGTGACTCGACCGAAGGTGTAGCTAGTGTAGAGCTATACGATTCGAGAAAATCTATTCAAAATTATGATTCTTTTCCAACGGATCTTACTTCATCTACATAAATAATGATGTTTTGAATTACCTTGAAATACTAATAACATTTCCTTCTGACATATACATTACCGTAGGCGTAAATAAATGTCAAGGATCGTGGAGTATCTAGGAAATCAATTCAGCGCATACGGATCAGCTGGTATCTAGGGCTCCCGGGACGCCCTTTGACATTTTACGGCGTAGGAGACACGGCGCGCATGCGTCGAATTCTACCTACAACTACCCTACCTTCTTGTCCAAAACGGGGTAGCGCACCCACCTCCCCACGACGGGGGCAGATGACGCAAATTAACTCTATTTTTAGAAGCGTTTGCTTATGTGACAAATTGGAATAAAATTACATACAAATAATTAATTTAACACAATGATGCCTGCATACCCATTTTTACTTCGCCATAGTTTTCTCAAAGGTATGTGAAGTATAAATATTGGCATTTTTGCTGTGTAATTTGCTATGCAGTCTCTGCCCGTCATATTATGAGAGGAGAGCTGAGCAAAGCTATTGAGCTAGGTGGGGCAATATAGGTCATAATGATTACGCTAAGTGTATCATCATACACTATGAATGGCGTTTTCTGATAATGGTACACACACACACACACACATAATTTACAATTAAAACGTGTTTTTATGTCTTTCTTAGCATTCATTATATACATATGGATGTCATTAGGAATAAAAGGTGATCAGAGGATTTACTTTCGACAAAACAACGACCAAAGTTCAAAGTTGTTGGACTTCATTATTTTATGAACTCTAATATTAAAGTAAATTTTGCTTTATCTTTGATAATTGCTTTTATTAAATATACATTATAATTACATATATTACCATATATACACCACTATTTGGTTTATAACGATATTACTATATCGTGTCATGGTATGATATAGTGGTCATATTTATATATTATTATGGAAACGGCGGAATTTTCTTGCATTCTCAAATAAAAAAATCATGATAGTACTTTAAAAATGTATTTATAGGAAGACTTCCCAATTATTAGGACAATTATGACTGATCTTTCTGAAAATCTTTTTTTAGTTTTTTATATATTATATGGTGATATAGTATATAATTTAATATATAAATCACCAATTACTTTTATAAACTTAGTTGAACAATTAAATATCGACAAAGTATTACAAGGCAGCATGGAAAATACCGTTTTGTATTAAGTCCCCCTTATGTATATAATTCTTTTGAATTATGAAAAGAGTAAACAAAGAAACAACGCTTAATGATTAAAACATATCAATGTTGATTATTCGATAAATTGATTAAATATGTAATAAGTACACAGCTATAATGAAAACACACTCTGAAAATTACCAATTAAATATCATATTGTTTAAAAATATTGTACTAATTGCTATACTTAACGAACTATCTCAACTAGGTCCCGAATAACTCAGAAAAGCCTTTACAGTTTATTTATTATTTTGCAATAAAGATAAGATAGTAAAAAACTGTAAATACTTCACGTCTAAAGCTCACTTTAGGTAGGGAAATCATGTACAAGAAACCATAATACTGCAATGAATATCTCGTACGTCATAGCGTGAGTCAGACAGGGCTTGTTTCAAAGACCAAGGATTTGTCATTCATGCGGCGGCCACACGCTTTTATCTTAAGGTTGCTATGTACACATGTACAAGCTATGAATATGCGTTTGTGTACACACCAACCTGCAATTGTCGATAACGCGGCTATGAAAATAATTAGAACGTGTCTCACAACAAGAAACTCTTCTGTTTATATTTAAGTGTGAAGTAGGTGTAATAATATCACGCGGAGTTTTTATGACGTTCGATTATGATGTAGTTAGTTAAAGATAGGTATAATAGAATTACACTTATATTAAATGTCCATTAAAGTGGTAATTAATTTTGTTTAATGACACAGATTTACTTTATAAATTCCTACGCTGTATAATTTTAAAAACTTAATTTTAAAAGCACTCAATTTCAGGCTCAAGGAGTAACGTTCCGTTCTATTAGTGGTCCTCTAGAATTTTTTAGTTTCTGTAAGCTAGGGGTGGTAATTAATAATATTTAATATTATATTGTTAAAATTTTAAGGGTCGGTCATTTATAACATAAAATGAGTAGGTCATTTTTAGAATATCCCTTAATATATTTCGAACAACGCAATTAAAAATATGTTAGTATCCCGCATAAATCATTTGCCCTTCATTACGAACAACGAATCCGTTAATTTATATATCCTGTACATCAATGTTTTCCCTAATTCCGTTTGTGTATTGTGGTAGACGGCTATACCAAAAATAGATAGACACAAACAATTATGCAAATTATTCCCTTTTTTACATACGCATGGTGTACAATTAGTATGTGCTTCACATACATAAGTATGAGTTATATGGAAAGAGCAATTCTGTTTTATTTAGAAAGTGTACTGTAACATTGCAATAAGACACACCGACATGAATTCTTATTTTTTCAGGTACCACACGTCCGAGAAGCTGCCGTAATGCCATTATCTTCATTATGCCAAGTGAGTTGAAATACAATAAGTGTTAAATACTTAACATCACACGTTTTTTACTTAATGACGTCAGTATGATATCACGAATGGCTTGGAAGGATATACACCGTTCCAAGAACATGTTTAGGAAAAGATATCGATGACGCTGTATTTCTACTAGAGATCTGTTATCATAGCTCCACAGCGTTAAACGTGATGG
Source organism: Agathymus mariae mariae (assembly GCA_018251895.1). NCBI lineage: Eukaryota > Metazoa > Arthropoda > Insecta > Lepidoptera > Hesperiidae > Agathymus > Agathymus mariae. Next base: position 10,462 of record DWPT01001453.1, read on the forward strand.
TCGAGCTAAGCAACTTCGGGAGCGGTCGGATGGGTGTCAGTTAATGACAAAATTTCTTGAGTGCTTCACAGACGAATACATACAATTTTTATCAGAAGTCGTTATATTATAGTGAAATTAAATTCATATTATATAGACAGAGTCAATAGTGGTATTAATAGTATTGTTGGTTAAGCTAGCCATTCTACACTTGGCTAGTGTACGTGTAGATTGTAAAGGAGACCCAGTTCTAGAAGACAGACAGTAACAAGTTACGACGAATCGCCATTTGGTAGAGTACAATAACTATGCAGACGTATATGCATAGTTTTATTTACGCAGGCAACACTGCAGTCGATACATGACAGCCACAGATCAACCACAATCGACGCTGAGTTCTATCATTGCGTTGTGTCGGCGTACTAAAAGCGTTTAGGTTAAAAGAAAATTAGAACAAGCCATCTTTAACACATATCAAATACTTAATTAAAGATAAAATTAATATAAGCAATGTAAAATAAAGTGAAAATTAATGAAAACATACCTAGCCTTAATATAACCAGGGTGAAGTAAACAACGTGATATAATCGCTAGAAGTGTACTCTCAATGTGACGCTCGATACACGTGGAGGGAAGATAATAAATACCGGCACGTCACTTGTCACTTGACATGCTCATAACAAACTACAGTGAAGATAGAATTACACAACGTTAATACGAGACATTTATTTTTAATGTTGATGTTTTTATTTGGTAGTGGCCCTGATTGACGAGGAAAGGTGTTAATATCAGTTCTGAGATTAATTTGTCAGTCAGTGCTGGTATTTATTTGATGAATGTTGGAGTGTGTACGGCCGTTATACCCAGAGTGTTCGATACCCCTGGGGATCGACGAAAAATCGCAAGGGGTCCGCGTCAGTGAAAAAAATGGAGTCCATGAAATGTAAATAGGGGTCCACGATATTGGACCTCACCTATTTACTTTCATAATACTTTCCTATATTAACACACATATATATCTGTATGACTTACGTTTATATGTTTTCTGCGTGTAAGTATTTACATTGTAACAAATATTGTTCCGCGATCAATTGTAGCCCGTGTCAACTTATTAGCTACAACTCGCAACCTAGTCTGTGCACAGGATTACGGAGAATTGTTGCTTAGTTTTACGTGGAACCGTAATGGACAGACGTACCTTACTACTACGGTATCGTATACAACCTTATTCTCACAATTATAATATTACTAGTGAAATAGATATAGGTATTATAGTGCACAGAAGAAATGAACATCATACCTCTAGTATAAATATACTTGATTCAAGATAAAAGTTAGGAAGCTTGAAATTATCTCAAACGAAGTAAACAATTTTCTTGGTTTAAGCATTTTTTTTTACTTTTCACTCTACACTTCACTCTGTGTTTCAGCTGTGTTGTAGACTTATAATTTTATTAAATATATAAATAATATCAGACCAGTAGTACAGTATCAAAGTATTTCCCCAACAGAAGCAAGTTCACACTCCAGGCTCATCGTCTCGACTGCCGCCTCAAACGGTGAACCACCTGCTGGCGATGCGAGGAATGTCTTCTGTGTTGTCAGTACAAGAACGGAGAAGACTTAGGTGAATATGCCAATTGCCATGCATCACTGTTATTGAACATCACAGCAGAGGTAAGATTTGCGTGATAATTCCGCGACAAGCTCCGACTGTGACGGGCATTCGTTAGGCTGATCTAACAAATGTGTTCATTTGAAGCTGGTTATAAATTAAAGTGGTTTTGACGTTGGACACGGGGAGGTCAGGTTTCGAATGCGGCACTCACCGTGACAACAAAGTAATTAAGAAGCAGGTTCACCTGTCCCTTCCTGGCGGGCATTTTGCGTGGACGACCTCAGTGTTACCAGAAACGTTGGTGCACACTTACCATATGGTGTGCGATCTGTTCTCATATCGGCTGATTATATTAAAAAATACAATTTTTCTCAATTTTCGTATAAGAAATTTAGTTGTCACCTTAACATAAATGCGTACTAATAATTTTTGTACTTCATACCGATTTCATCGCGTTGGACAATCGCTCTAATTGTTCTAATAGCTTAGTACAATATGAAGTTGTAACGGTAATGATGAGTCTGTGGTTCGTACACGCTTTTTGAACACATTCTCATTCGATCCCGTGCAAAATGTCTGTCCTTCGTCACGCGGAACGAGGAAGTACTCTGTGTATTTGTTTGGGAGCAACGACCCCGTGTCGGTACGTAGCAGTATTTCGCAGTTCACTGTCAGGTCAAGAGCTTGTTTGCACGATGCGTGCTAATTTGTGACTCGTTGAGGAAAGTTCATGAATCGTGCGAATGTGCGCGATTATCATCATTTTGTTTGTAAGGTTTTCTCAATTTTTATCTTTTGTCCTTATGTGTGTGTTAGGTGTTTTTAGTACACAAGTAGTGATAATTTATGTGCAAATTACATAAATAAGATCTAGATCTAGAATTCATCGTGAAATGTTTTTGTAGTGTTCCGGTTGATGTGTTGGAAAGGAATAATCGCTTAATTTTGGTTGGCAACGCGTCGTTGATGCTGTTGGCATTCACCGTCACCAGACGAGCAGACGTTTGTTGGCTGTTTGGGACACTGTCTGCTGGATGAAAAGTTCTGGGCTCGATTCCCGTTCGTTTATTTGTCACGTAAATTACTCTCGGGTCTTTGCTGGCTTGGATGATTGTAACGTTATTATTGTGTATCCATGCCAACCGCTATAAAGGGAATTAAATTGCGGTTGTTCCATGTATAGTTTGTGTGAGCGTATAATTATTACTTAATTATCTCGACATGAGAGCAGGTTGTTCCCCGACCAGGTGGACTAGTGACCGGAAGAAATAGCGGTCAGCCGTTAGATTCAGAGGGCTCAGAACTGGTCTGAGTAGCACCAATTAGGGGAGGCCCATGTCCAACGGTGGACTGTTAAAGACTGATGGATAGATGTATGACTGATTTATTTATGTTATAAAATCATAATATAACTCTTTAACATACATTCTGTAAACTCTAAAACACAGTTACTTCTTGTATGCCATCTTCTTTTAGCAATGCTGAAAGTATGTTAAATTGTGTAGAAAATAGTGATGAATGACACACAGTAATGTCTGTAGAAATGTAAACATCTTGTATAAAAATAAAACAGCATTTAATAAGTTAATTTGACTGTTTGAATCAATAGCCAATCGTACATTAGTTAGTGTTTATGTTATGATCGCTGACACATACATCATACAACGATATTGTACTTTGGGTGTGATATAAGGATTGTGTTTAAAAAAAACATTTATGTATATAATATGTATTTATTTACTTACTTTGAGAGGCGACCCCAGCCCAGCAGTGGGACATTTGTAGGTTGTAATGATGATGGTTTAGGAAATTTTTCTGTAGATCTCCATTCGTACTTGCATCCAAACCAACCTCCCATGCTTGTAACCTAAACAATGCGTAAGGCAAAATGGCGCTTGATATGTTGGAGGTCGCACCGAGGTTGTACCGTTCAGTTTAATCCCGTTAGTACACACATACATTACGGTGGTCTACCATCTAGCTACCTCACTCTAGTGAAATGTTTGAAACCAGTTTCGGTTGCAGTACTGGTGTCACTTGAAAAGCGGGTTTTTTTCTTTCTTGGTGATGTGTTTGGTGTTACGAACTTACTTCAGCAGCGATGAACACTTATCAGCAAGTAGCGTATCTGTTCGTTTATCAACTATTTATATAAAAAAAGTAAATTAAGTAATAAATATATAAGTAATAGAAAGTACCGTAATACTTTTATAAAGTCGGTCCAATTATTTAAGACCTTATAGTATACGCCAATGACTTGTTTCGCTCCAGTTCTACCCAAATGAGATGGATTTAACGTATAGAATTTTCACTACTCATGGATTTCTGAACAGAAAAAAACGCATCAAAGTAGGCTTAGTAGTTTTGTGTGTCCAAATGAGATTGATGTAACGTATAGAATTTTTACTACCCGTGGGTTTCTGAACAGAAAAAAACGCATCAAAGTAGGCTCAGGAGTTTTTGTGTGTCCAAATAAGATTGATTTAAAGTAAATAATTTTTGGTGTGATGCTCGTGGAAATAAAAATAAAAATGTTTAGCAAAGAATTACTAATACTGGAATTCATGGACGTTCACAATCACCCCCAGGTATTATTTGTTACCTTCCATGACTGTTGCAATTTTATCATTAGCTAACATCGCATAATGTAAGAAATTTATATACTACAATACTATTTCTGTTTCTGTTATAGAATCTGCTCGATGAACTCAACGTCGTTCAGGACAATTAGCGCCATCTGTTGGCAAACCTTTGAATTTTTTTATGACCAATTTAAGCGTTTTTCATGCTGTTGGTAGATCATGGTGAACAAGGAATGAGACTGGCGGAATGGTCAGTTCTATTTTGGTGTTCTGGCGTGGTAGTAAGGTTATACCTGCCTGGCAAGTTACTACCGTTCTTGTAGAATCATCTGTGTCGTTGGTATAGGGTGTAGGGTGATATATTTGGTGTTGCGGACCGATAATGTCGATGGTCACCAATGTACTTTTAAATAGCTTATCTGTTTTTTTGTCAACTATAAACGCAATAAAAAATATCTTGATAGGTACATAGGTAAAAAAATTGGTTTCTCCCAAATGCAAGCGAAGTTTAGTATATTTTATTTATAATTTTCAATAGATGAATTGAAAAAAAAAAAGTATTGTTATGACTTTGACAGGGAGTTCGGGTGGTCGGGGGGCGAGTGCGGTCGATCTGCTGATACGCCGGCGTCATGCGTCGAGGAGAGGTGCACGGCGGCGCCGTTGCCTTGCGCGCGGTACTGTCTCGCGCACGTGACGCTCGCGCCGGAGCAGCGGCTGTATGCAGCGTGTGCAGCGGTGTTTGCGGGTGGCGAGCGCTGCAAGCAGCCGCTGTTGCCGCTGCACGAGCAAACGCCACTCTGCACTGAGCACGCATGGAAGCGGGTGGGTTGGATTACTACAAACGTGCTTCCAGAAGATTTGTCTTTGGTACAAGTCGCTTACGCGACCTAAATCACTTTGTTACTAAATATATTATATTTTATACTACTAAACAATCAATCTTTATTCTACAATTTCAACATTAAAAAATACGTTTTTTCTAAAAATATGTCTAAAAACTTTGTATTAATCGTAACGTACTACTTACTAAAAATAAGTTGTTATATTTAATAGTCACAGCGTAAAAAAATATACTTAATTTCATAGCGTTACATTAAAGCGGTAGGAAACGAGGAGTTTTCATTAAGTTTGCTAAATCATCGTTACAATCAACTGTTAAGGAGTATCTCAGGGTTCTACTTTGGGTATTTCCTTTGTGCACATACATGTAAACATGTGGACGTTATCTGGACATTATTTTCTTTCCAAATAACAGTTAACCTTCAACACTACCAGAAAAGCATCTAAAATGATTTGGTCTCACCCTTCCAGGATAACTACGAACAAATGAGTCGTGAGTGTAAACCCCAGAAAGCGGCGCGCAAACGTGTATGGACGCCGAGTGCTCGCGTTGTCAAGCCCCAACGGTCGCCCAGACGGCCGAAACGGCGTCGCCGTTTGGTCCCGAGACGACCGCCCACGCAATCGCAGAGCTTGTCAGGTAGATAGTACTTTTATATTGCGGTCTCATAGACCGACGCAACTATCGTTAATGTTCGCGACTCGCGTAATCATAATTAATTCGCATTTCTCTGGTGGAATGTTAAATAGTTCTAAAGTCGAAAATAAATTTAATTTGTTACAGAAATCAACGTGTGTTCCAATTCGTCGTACGATAGTGCGGAGGAGACGGCCGTGGGCGGTCTGAGCGGGAGCGAGTATATCCCTGCTGGTAAGGTCGATTCCTCGATGCTATATCCCTGAATGTTCTTATATCTATTACAAATATTACTTAATTAATGGAACTTACTGATTATTTTGAATCTCGAGTCAACAAATTTGATTGACTGTATAAATAAATATACACTGGATTATAATTTTAGATTAGATATGATATTGTTATTTAGTCATTGAACGTTCACTCGTGTTATTGTGAGTAGAAAAATGTTTTCCTCACGGCCGGGACTCGATGAAGCGATGCCGAAGCATAATGTTAGGAAGAGTGCTTGATTTCTGATGAGAATTTGACTCAATTTAACATTTTATTTAGTGCCCTGCTGATATCGGTTCATTCGTTTACGTTTAGCAATTGTCATATCAATGGGATTTTTACAGTTTGTAAAACAAATCAACGTGAACTGAATAATTGTTAAAGACCACCTATTTATTTGAGATGATTCCTTCCGTGTGGCTCATGTAATTCGGATCTTGTTTAGTTTGTTGCATTGTATTGTATGTCGTATTATGATTTTTAAAAGTCGATTCTCTCTTAGAAAAACATTTATATTTACCAATTAACAAATTTATTTCACATCAGCGTAGCTCCAATAATTATATGTAAATGCTTGTTTCTGGGATCGTATTGTATTTAAAAGAAGTAAGATATAATAACCGACTTGGACGTTCGGCCGATATTATAATTAAAACTTAAGTCTTATTGTGAAAATATTTCATATCTTATTTTTCACCCGCACGGTATTGGATGAACCATTCCATTGAGAGGGTACTCTCAATCAAAAATTTATATACCAAACCGGTTACCAAATGACGAAGTTCTGAGGTATCAAAATAAAAATGTGAACGAATTGAGACCGTGCTCTTTTATTGAAATCGTTTAAAAGGAACTCCCCTGAATAGATCAGTCACTCACGAACCCCTATTAATGAACGGCAAACTAAATAAATTAACATTAAAAACAGCTGCAGTTTGTACGAAACGAAAAGGATATTAGAATATCCCGGGTTACATCAAGGAATCATCTTGAGTCCCAAAGTCTCACCTAAGTTATACCAGGTGCGCGCTGTAGTAGCGAGCCGGGCATGTTGTAAAGGGTGCTTGTCGGTTCGCAGAAGTAGGTCAAGTTCCGCCTGATGACATACTGGATCCGTCAGTGCTCAGCCAGATTCCAGATGAAGCTTTTACGGAGTTTTTTAATCAAGGTAAATTTAGTTAAAGCGTTATCTCCACAGTCCTATCCGACGTACGTGCGTGTATGATCCAAGCACTGGGTTCGAAAAATCGTTAAAACCCAAAAATTTAAAGTTTTAAATCATATCTTCCTGTATTGATATGTCATTATAAAAAAGTTGGTCGAATGTTTCTTAAACGGACGTAAGATGTCGAATAAACCGGATGTTGGATGCCCTAAGTGTTCAGTTATATGGTTACTTACGTTATAAACAATCTTATGTATGGATTGTTATGATTGTCCTTATTTTTTTTTATTGTTAGGCCAGTCTAGAGTATAACGATAGGCTTTTGATTCAAGCGTCGGTCTCTCGCGTGCATGGTCCGGGTACGAATCTAAAAATAGCTAGAAATAGCGCTGGGAGTTAATTAGCATTTGCTTCGGTAAAGGAAATCATTGCGAAGGAACTTGCACACCTGACAGTCATCATAAATCTCGAAAGGTGAATGGATGATGTCTGCTAATCCACACTCGGCGGTCCACATGTTGGAGTATGGTTTACCGAGTCGAGTCGATGTGATGCCGTACGATGTAGTCCAGTTGGCGGAGAACTTGTCTGTCCGGTGAATAATCGCATGTTCAATTTCTCGCGAGAGGAGACAAGTGTTTCTGGTTTTTTTTATGTTAAAGGTCACAATTGTGTCTATTCGCGGCACCCGTGACGTAAGTGACACGGGTGAAATTGTCACATTAGTTGTTACGAAATGTCTACTCCGTTTTTGTTTTCATTGCGACCGTCTACGTTGCTCGGGATATGGTAATCGATTTTGCGTATCTACTGAACATGCGAAACGGCCAATATTTGAATATGAACAAACGCGTTGTTCGCTACAAATGGATGTCGATGCGTGCAGCGGAGGGCGGGCCCGCGTTCGCGGAGAGCTCGGAGCTGACCGCGGCGCTGGAGGCGGTGTTGGACGAGCGCGCGCTCGACACGATCGCCGACTGCGTGTTCACACAGCCGCCGCGACCCGACGCCAAGGTACGGTACACCGCCGCGATCACCACCACCACCACCACCACTACCACTTAATTACTTGACACTTCCAACTGAACTCCAGTG
>DWPT01001454.1:0-18653 GCA_018251895.1 Agathymus mariae mariae
TATATCGTATTGTTGGTATCTTCATTTTAAACCAAATGGTTAATGCATTTATTAATAAAAACTTTAAGACACTATAGCTAGCAATGCCTGCTTTAATGCGTTACCTCAATCGTTTTGTAGTTTTACCCAATACTACTCCATTTTGAATAATACATATTCTTGTGTTATAATGTTTTGAAACTCAATAATATAGACATATTGTACTTTCAGTTAGTTTCTAGTATAGTATGAATACATAGTTAAATACAAATAATAACGAGACATATCGAATTCATTGAATATTTATTCAATTCTAGTCACCTTGGGAAGAAGTAAGAACGGAAATGATAAATGAAAAGGGAGTGTCGCCGGAGGCCGCGGATAGGATTGGGGAGTTTGTACGTTTGAATGGTGGCGTTGAGCTAGTAGATCGTTTACTGAAAGACGATAAGTTGTCCAAATCTAAGGCCGCAGTGGAGGGGCTTGAAGGGATAAAGCTTCTACTGAAGTACTGCGACATTCTTGGAATCAAGGATAAAATTTTGTTTGATCTCAGTTTGGCTCGAGGTTTAGATTACTACACTGGAGTTATTTATGAAGCTGTGCTGATAGGTATGTATCTTAATTATGACATTAATTAAAACACACATAATTCCAGCTCGGTTAAATGAACAGAAAAAATTTTATTTTCGCAACAGTTAACATTGCTCAAATAAATATTTAATCAAATTAACATCGAATTTGTTTTGGGGATCTAATAGTGAACAAAAAGGTGTCTTTAATTTTATTGTTAAGTTTTGAACCTAATTAACCTAATTATTGTTGCCATCGTGTGGTAGAAATGTCATATTCTTAAGAGAAAATAAAGAGAAATCTGGAATGTACTTACAGTTGACATGAATAGCTTCTTGCAGTGAAAGTATGATCAATCCAACTCTGTTATTATACAGTAAAACATAACTCAACATTATCTTGTCTCTGGTAATAAATCACATGAATAGTGTACAAATCCATTTAATTTGTAAATTTTTTTTACACCTCGTTTAGATGTATGATGTAAGTATTAGTTTTATGATGTAAGTAAATCGTAATTTTGTTCCATATTTCCTAAGTCCTCGTAAGTTTAATTTTACACAAGATTTTACACGCAATTCGTCTCTAATTGAGCCCCCCCTATTAAACATTGATTACCATAAATGTTATGTTTTATGTAGAATAGCCTAGCCTTTGCAAAGGTGAAGATCACATAATATTTTTTCCATATTAATATAACGGATAAATTGACCAGATAAAATAATTAGCTTCGATTGGTAATACATAATAGTTACATTAAATTTAAAAATGATAATGTCCTGAGTAACATTTTTTATTTATTATTAGCGGCCCACTCTGATTTCGTTCGGTTTGGACAATTGTATATACACGTGGTATATAGATAGGCTATATCTTATTAAAGGTTAGATTGGTAAATTTGCACAACTATGCATTTATTCAGTTATTTCAAATAAGCGTCTTGGTTCCGGAGATTACTTTCCGCATATACACAAATATAATAAAATTAGCACTAGCTCTTTATAATATTAGTATCGATTTGGATATTCTTTATGAGTTATCTTGTGTGTAATGTTTTATTTTGTACCTCTTCATTTCAGAACCAATAAAAATTGGCAATGAAGAACAAACCGTGGGGTCGATTGCCGGTGGAGGCAGATATGACAATCTCGTTGGAATGTTCGATTCTAAGAATAAACAGGTATACACTTGTAAAACAAAATTAAAGTTCCAAATTGAAAAGTGGTGCAATACTCATTAAATAGGTATTTAAACAGCGTGATAAATTTCCTTGTTCTGTTTTCATTTTTTTAGTTTTTAACCGACATAAACAGGGTGACACTCGATTCAAGCGTTTGGGGGGGTATATACATTTATCGAAAGTAACTAGATTAAATTTAACCGCTTGTGACCTTACAAACGTTTTTTATTTGTCAGTTCACGAATTTCACTGAAGTAATAAATAAAAAATTCTAGGTAACTACAGCGCGCTACGATTACAACAATGTCTGGTATGTTAGTGAAAGTAAGTTTATGTGCGTCGGTCGTGGGACCGAGCAATCCGTCCTGGTCGTTTTGTGTATCCTAACCTTTTGTGATCGCGCAAGATAATCGATTTCTCCGAGTAAAATCCGTTTTATTATTTCTTGTTGAATGAAATTCTCTTCTCGACATTCATGTGGCGGATATGTGGAACATTCAACCTGTGTGAATATAGCCTCATCATCAGTTTACCATCCACAACCGAAAGTGAGACACCGTTCTACACTAGAGCGTGACGAAGCATGCTGCAATCTTTGTACTTCAAAAGGAGTACTTTCAAACAGTATTGTTCTGTAAGATCAATAATAAAGAGTGCATTATAATTAACGAGCAACTTTTCATATTCAATATCTCTACATTTCGATTAATTACAAGAATTATTTCTGCACAACATGAGTTTCCACTAGGTACCACCGTGTTCGACGCGACCTTGATCTATGTAATTGGGTTGAAATATTGGTATGAAGTATGAAAGTACGCGTTACAGATAAAATGTGTGATGGCATGACTTTAAAATTAGAAACAGAATAATAAGTAATATAGTAAGTTATTATGTTTTGATGTTTATGCGGTGCGTGCAAGATTATCACTTGAGAACGGCTCGACCGATTTGACTGATTCATTCTGTTGCGTTCATAATTATCTGGTCAAGGCTTATATCTATATGATATTCTAACTCATCGCTTTCTGTACATTACGGATTTATTAGGAAAACTACTGTTAGGGACCTTTATTAACGCAATGGAACGCAATAGGTTATTAGAATTTTCATCTGTCTGTGCGTTTGTTCGCTCTAATCTCAGAAACGGATTAACCGACATCGATATAGTTTCCGGTAATGTATTACAATAAGCTTCATTGGATATTTAGAGCGCAAGGCGTATTTTTCTGAAGCAGAGCGAGGGTGGTTTGCTAGTACGAAATATATTTTTTTGGAAAGTCCGCAGAAAATCTGCAGAAAACGTCCGAAACTGGATGGTACTTTTGCACGATAACATCAATAAAAAATAAAACGTTCTTGACGGTTCTGTTTAATGAGAAGATTCGCTTGGACATATCTATTCTCCATGAACCGAGTGGCTGACAGCAGGCAACTAAAGACAACGCACAGCGCAGGTCCTCGTGATGCAGGCGTTTTTTGTTTGCTAAACGAGTTTCTTTTTTTTTTTATACACACGTGCAAAGCCGTAGTGGATGGGTAAGTGACGTTATCCGATATCGCATGAAATAACTCGGAATTGAGCTGTAAACGCCACCTATGAATATATAACTTATAACGCATTAAAATGTTATTATTAATATGGCAGAAATAAATAACTATATAAGATAAGGAAGCCACATGAACCCGACCATTCGACGCGGACAAAGTCATCATCACGACAAATAAGATATATAACATCAAAATATAACACTTACCGACTTCACTGTAACTTATCTCAAGTTAATTATCCTGCGGTGTCGGATACTAAAGATAAAAGACTGGGTGTATATAACTATATATTTTGAAATAGATTTTTAGCTTAGAACTTTCTGAACGTTAGATTCAGTATTTGTTGTCATAACGACCCTGCGCCTGCCGAATTCCATATGTGCAATTATGTATTTTTTTTTGTTTTCTGCACTTAAAATAATTTCAGTTTTATTATGAATATGAAAATACAAACTGGAAAAAGAGTCAAATAACCAAACGGTCAAAACACATATGGAATTATATAAAGTCGATTCCAGTATGCATATTACATTTTTTTATTTATACATATTCATAATAAAACGGAAATTATTTTAGGTGAAAAAAATAAATAAATAAAATGCACATATGGAATTTGGCAAGCGCAGTGATAACCTGATAATATGTAAATATTGTAAAAACAGTATTTAAGGGGTTAAGTGACTCATTGTGACAGGAGGCCCAAGCCCGGCAGTTGGATGATTATGGGCTGTAATGATGATGATCAGGTTGATGATGAACATTGATATAAGTTAATATCATACGCTGCAGTAAACAAAATTTCACTTTGAAGGTACCATGCGTGGGCGTCAGTATCGGAGTGGAGCGTGTATTCTCTGTGTTGGAAGCGAAGTTAGCCGCTGGGGAAATTAATATTCGCACTTCGGAGGTGGAAGTCTACGTTGCCTCGGCGCAGAAGAACTTCCTCGAAGAACGAATGAAGATTTGCGCGGAGCTCTGGAACGCTGGAATAAGGGTATTTTTTCTTTATAAATATGATGGTATAACATATGTTACAGAAATTTGTCAAGATTTATTATTTTTTGTTTAGACAATATTAAATGATTTTTTATTATTATTTCTTGCACTTACGTACACTCATAGACATATAGAGAGGAACGTCAAAAATTAAAATAGATTTGTGAATAGAATCACTTAAATAAATTAAAATTTTTGAACATAAAAAATTTACTTAACTGACTTAACGAAAATATTATAAATTTGTGGCAGTATGAAATCTAATAGCCGTAGGAGAAGGAATCTCGGAAGGGTGGCTACATATACCGTGATTCAAAACAAAGAGCGGATCTTCTGGCGCTATAGCTTCACCGATACATCGGTTGGGTCATTCTTCTCAAGGAGTATTGACCTAACATAATGAAAATTATATTGTTCCAAACACTGTTTTTTATCGTCATGGGTGACACGATCAGTATTTAGTACTGTCTCCCCTTGCTCAAAAGTATCTGCGTAAGTCTGGACATACTTTTTTTATTACTGTCCTTGAAACTTTATGGCATTCGGTTCCATTCTCCAACTGCATTAGCTGGAGTTGGTTTTGAGGTCCCTTAGGTTGCCGGTGCCGGATGTCATTGTTTAGTTTTCCCGAATGATCCCAGACATGTTCTAACGGATTTAGTTCTGGCGAGAGTGATGGCCATCTCATTAAAAGAAAATTGTCCTCGATGAAATGGGCAAAAGGCATCACTATCTGTTCTAAAATATCTGTTAGGTTTCTTGCTGCAGTCAGGGACCAGTTTTCAACTATGTGTATCTCGCAAGCAAATTCTGCCCCATAAAATTACTGACCCTGCACCATAAGGCTCTCTTCTAACAATGTTACACTGAGCGTATTTTTCTCCGGGTCGGCTCCATACTTTTACTCTTGTAACTTTTGACTTAAGAATCTGAACTCATCAGTAATGAGTACGTTTCCCGAAGGGTAATCATCACAATTTTGGTGGGAACATGTAAAGCTGGACCGAGCTACTCGATGTCCTGCAGTGGCAAAGGGTTTCTGGCCGGTAAGCCAGCCGCCTTAGGTCTTCGTCTAATCGTTTTGGTGCTGTCACTTGTCGAACTTCCTCCACCTTGCTTCGTCCCTCGGAAGATGTCGAAGTATGGTTTCTGCGGACACTGCTTTCAATAAATCTATCGTCCCTCTCTCTTGTTACTCACTTGTGACCTTGTTCTTTGCGTCTTGTATACTCGCTAATCCGCCGGTATCGTTGACGTTACGCAAAACCACAGACTTGGACACTCGTAATGTTTGAGTCACTTAATTGTGTAACCATTTTCAATTTAAGTTACTGTTTTAGACACCTGAGCAACGCTGGGTTCCGGCATTGTCACTCAAATGTATCAAATGAAGTGTTCTACGCTCAGTAATAAAAAAAAACATGTAAAAAAAATTGTAAAATTTGTAAAAATAAAAAACACAAAAGCCCGCAAATCAAAAAAATTAAAGTCGTATGTGAAATTCCACTCAAATCTTTTTTTTTTATTACGTAGTACTGATATATGGCCAGCGTGGAATAAGAAAATATTGTATGTAATTCCTCCTTTCTTTTTGTGTTGCCCTAAATATCATCATGAGTGTTCATTTTATTGCAAAACTTGTGAACATTCTCTGAAACGTTACTTTTTTTTAAATAAAATCCGTTGTTACGTATATATATATGTATTTAATTATAAAGTATGTAAACAATTATAAATCTCAAGTAAACAGGTAGATAAGGCATTAATTGTTGTAGACCGCTTAAAAAATTAACCATTTTTTTAAGTACCTCCTATATTTTCTTGCAGACTGAACATTCATACAAGAAAAATCCCAAAATGTTGAACCAATTACAGCACTGCGAAGAAAATGGTATTCCTCTGGCAGTTGTTCTAGGTGAATCGGAACTCAAGCGAGGAGTTGTTAAGATAAGGGAGATCGCCACGAGACAAGAGCAAGAGGTGCCAAGGGAATCCCTCGTTGAAGAACTCAAGAACAAAATCAGTTCATGGAACTCTAAAGCACTTAACGGTGCGGTTTAAACACAAATTGTGAATAACATCAGTATTTTGAAAGGTTCCTTATAATGTACAAATTTGATATCGAACTTCTGGTTGCATTAAATCAATGTAGTTTTGAACCGTGTATAACATACTACATCTGATTATGTGTAATAAATGCATTTATATGTGAGCTGGTCACAGGAGAACCATATTATAATATCTTGGAAGCATATTGTTACACTGTGTTGTTGATGTTCAAGGGTACATTCCGTGAAGTGAAATATGCCCTTTGTTACGTGGCACTTGACACATGTCACGCGTGTCAACGTCAAGTTGACGTGTTAAAAATAATAGTTTTGGTTATAAATATAACGTCGTATTTAGTAATTGATGAGGAAATTCGAAAACGTTAATGTTCGGAATATTGTCATTTGTTATCCGAATATATTTTGAAGTTTTCCAATGTTATATAGAAGTTCTGCTATATTGGCCCAATACAAAGATTAATAATATATAGTACTACTTACTTATATGAAGTCTATTTAAAAAAAGGCTTGTATCTACTACACGCGACTCCGGCACCTCTCAGTCAATGTTGCGTCACCTTTGTTGAACTTTATTTTTTGATGTGATTGATGTTTATACGATATCGAAACAGGTAGGGTTTTGAGTACCGCCAAACAAAATGGATTCTTTGCATTCTAAAATCTGGCTCACATGTTGGTGTTAGAGATGATTTTTTTTTTTCTAGTAGGCAATAATAAGTCAACACCTATCGCTACGTTGCACTAGGTCGGTGACTTATATTTTTTGTATACGTATATTTTGGATTTGAACTGTCCTGATTAACGTAACGCAATAAGGTATTGTTGTATGTTAAACATTTTAGCTCAGGTCCTGTGTTAGTAATTTATATTCCCTAGTATTTATATCCTAATGTTTTGATTTTTTTTTATGTCTTAGTTTTGTCCACGTGTAAGTTACACCGGGCTGAAAGTATTTGATTTGTTTATTTTAACTATTTAATTATCTTGTTGAATTGAAGTGTATATAAGTTTTCTATTTGATTAAATCTTTTATATTATCATAATTTGTAATTCTCTATTCATTTCTCTATTCCTATGTAAAAGAATAATCAAATCAATTCATGATATCTACATTTCTTCACGGCCGGCACAATTTTAACATGTTCACAAATGGAAAATAATAAGTACGATCTACAAAATATTATATTAAGTTGTTGAAGATAGCTGATAGTGAATCAGAAATTAAATTGGAAACTGTACCTTATAAAAATATGAAGATTATACATTTGGTAATACTTAATGCAATTGAGGTTTTTACCTTTTGGTATTACTTTAAAAACCTCTTTATTTTTTATGTTAAATACGCGCTCACCACCTTGGGTTTCTGATGGTAAGCGGTCATCGCTACCCACGGACTTCGGTGTAACCAGTACAATACCGACGCGTTGTCTGTCAATAAGCCGGGCTGTTAATGCTTCTCCTACATTGTAACGGCAACACGTGAGAATATTTATAGTTTATATTTACACACTTTACGAGGTGTTAGTCACAGATACAGAACCTAATACCACAAAGTGTCGGTTCTGTCCAGATAAATAATAATAACACATGTACTCACACAACCCTCCACTAGTATTTTCTGTGTTGCAGCTGGCGTCCACGTATGTCATCAGAAACGACTGTGCCCGTGACTCGAGAACAAACATTTATCATATATTTTCATATATATGCTTGAAAAAACATCAAAAGTCCTGAGCACGCGTTATAGTTAAAATGTAAAATGTCCGCGACGATAGAAGTTTAAAATCATTAATTTTTCTTTATGCTCCCAAAAGAAGTGTAGTTGGTTAACCCGTAGTTGGTCAGTTAGTAATAGTTTAGAAACCATATCTATTTCAGAGAATATCTGATCCCAGCTGTGACTATGGACTTAATTCACATTTTGCGATTTACATATTTCAGATTTACAGATTTTTGTCAAATATTAAGCAGTTTAGAATATTTATAAACATGCATCTCGTGCTGTGCCACGACTGGCAGAAAGGTCTCAGCCCGCCGTTAGGTTCATCAACTTCGAGCGCATTCATTCTACGTACCGTTCTGTACTCATCTTCGCTCCCATAAGTCTGACTTTTACACCTACTCTCTACGGAACAGACATATACTGACACAATAGTTTAAGACACCAAGTTTTCTAAATTTCGGCTATGTTCACCTGTGCCGAGCTGCAGTAGCAGACTACTATGTATTAGAAAATTTTGCGCTCTAAGTTTTTGATATCCATCTTCCAAGGTGGTAATTCGATTTATTATTAGATCAAATTATTGGGCCACTTTAAAGGCCATTTTAAAGGTCGCTGCATCGTTCAGCAGGACAGATAAGAACAAAACTACACCATTTTATGAATGAGGCAACCTTGAAAATACTTTGTTTCATTGACCTCTTTAGTATTGAACATTTCGACTACCTATACGTCGATAATGATGTCATGTCATGGACGAGGCGATCATGCTGTCGTCGCTTTAGCTACTCATTGTTCGCTTTTGGTTGCTGTGGTTCCTGTGATTGTCCGTTAACTCACCGTGAAGTCCAACACGATTCTATTACATATAAAACTGATCGCTCTTCTATTTACTATATTTCTAACCGTTGTGGTGGGAACACGTTCTGTTTTTGTTGAAGTGTAGCAATGACTCCACGGCTAAAGTGCTTATTACATATTTTCTTGTGTATGATTCTATTAAGTTCAGAAGCGAGAACATCTGTTATTAAAGATGCACTAGAAGAACACCTAAAAGACAGCGACCACAAAGAACAGGTGGAGGCTCTAAAACACGACAAACAAAAAGGTGAAAAGTTTCATGAGATACAGAGTCAACTTGATGACAAACATGTGAATCAACGTTCAAAAGCAAATGATGAAGCCAAGTATTTGAAAAAAGAACATGAGAGCAAATCGTCGTTAGACAATAACTCGTACGGTGGGTCTAATATGCAAAAAGATAAATCAGAAGACACCCATACGAACGGGTTTAAGAAAGGCCATAAAAAGGGCCATCACAAACAAGGATTCCAAAATTCGTATCACAAAGATGAGTCTTCTAATAAAAGTACTTATTTTGATGACTTTAATGATGAAGAAGACCGAGCCGGATATAATAGTAAACAGAACAGTTACAATAATCAAGGAAATCGAAGGTACCAAGGAAGGCATAACAATGGACAGCAATATTTACGAGATAATTACCGCAATAGTGGGCATAATAAATATGATGATTTTGGTAAACGCTACCAAGGACATCAAGATTACGGAAGAAAACAATACTTAGATAATTTAGAAAACTATAATAGATACCGTAATGAACAGGGATCTCATGCTAGGGATCAAGTTCAAGATCGACACCAACTTCAAGATCCTCATTATCATAGCGAGCCCAGATGGGATTGGCAAAGGTGGGATAATCGAAGAAGTTTGGAACATCCTGAATGGGGTAAGGACTTCGGAGGTCCTGGATACTTTGATGATTATGGTTCTCGTCATGACGGAGGGTATGGTTATGGTCCCAATCATGGATATGGTTATGGGTACGGAGAATCAGGTCAGTCTAGTGTGACACAAATACCCGAAAATACTCCGGTTGTTGCACACCGTAAGCAAACGATAACAATTTACGAGGATCCACGATACAGTGGTGAAGACAGCAGACAAATAAGAACAGAGGAAGGAGACTACATTCAATTAGACTTTCAACCAAGCAGTCGTAGATATGCAAGCTACGATGATACATATTATAATTCACCATCCAGAACGAGCGCAGAGTCAAGCAAAATCAATAGGTTAGTTTATAACTACAGACGACAATAAATTTAATATACACTAATTATTTGAAGTTTATGAAAATATTTTTAATTAGTTACTTTACTTAGTTAGATTTTATTTACTTAATAAATCTAATATAATTACATTTTATATAAATGTATATATAAAATAGAAAACCGTATGTTCTGATGTGTGGTGAACAAATTGTATAAGAGTTTTTCTCACATTCTTAAATTATTAAATCAAATAATGTTACATGCATTAAATCTTATTATTTGTAAGATAATTAGTTATATTACAGATGTATGCATAACTCTGATTATTACTAGTGAAACGTTGTCAATATTACAACGATATTCTGATATTGCATATTTGTTAATATTCAATGAGCTGTGCAAGTCAAATACAGGTACTTTGAGGGGTGGATTCCTAGAGGGCAGACTACGTGACGGGCAAACGGTCAACGGAGTGGCATATTTCAATATGGCACATCTGCTACAGTTGAACGCTTTGTGCTCTGGACCGTAACGGATGCGTGCCAAATCGGGTCGTCGGTCTGGGATTCTGTTAAAAATTTGGACCAGTGATTCAGAACTTTCGACAGAGCTTTTTATTTAAACCATTTTCAGTTATATTTTATGTACAAAGTACAACGTTTTCTGGTTACAGTTTTAATAATTTAGACGAGATTTACAAATTAATTCGCTTTATTACCCCATCCGCTTTAATTAAGAGAAGTCGTTATTGAGGCACTACCCACTCGTAGATATTTTTCAGTACTTTTATTTGTAATTTAAATTTCGCAACCCTTCGTTGTGGTTCTGCTTTAGGGGAATAAACCAATTTAAACGTTAAGCTCTCGGTAATGTCCCTTCTAAAATATGTTAAGAATGAACAGATTTTTAACTTGTATGAAGTTGTTCAATGATGTATACAACCTTATTTTCTTCTAACAAATAAGCAAATGGAGACATTTTAATAGTTCATATCAAAATAAACAAATTGACTGTTTCATGAATATAGATGAGATAATTGAGACAAAAGTTTAGTGGGGGACATGAATATTGCCAGCCAATCTGCATTTCAATATGATTCAAGTGGTGGAATTTACTTTGTGTTACTTTGTGGTGAACGGGTAGTCAGTAGTCACCTGTATTTACAGAATGTTGAATTAATAAAATCCTCTGATCTCACCTTCAAGAGCCTTTCCGCGACGAGCTTTGTTTCAGGCAAAATGCAATATTTATATTTAGTGATTACAATATGAAACACGAAGGTGGTGTTGCGAGAATTTTGCCAAAGTAAATTTTTTTTTGGTCCTGAATGTAACGTCCTTATATATCTTTATGTTTGACGTTGTAACAACTGAGAAACAAAATGTAGTGTAACCTAACCGGAACAATCTAGTTTATACGTACTAATCACTACCCCATCTCTCTTTTTATGGTACTTACCAACGACTTGTCTTAGGGCACTAAAGCAATTTCACAGCGACGCCCAAATAACAAGCCAATAATCGTTAGCAGTGATTGGAAAACAAAACTGTGATTATAGGGTATTATCTCAAATCTTCTGTCTCGTTTTCTCTTCTAGACCTTTGCCACGATGTCTCATTTGTCCCTAGAGGGCGGGTAGATAGAGTGACATTACTTTAACGAACTTTCAATGGGTCGTATCGATAAAGTTGTCTTGGTTTAAGACTATGGATAGAATGTAATTTTGAAGCTATTATTTCGTTGTTGATTCGTTTATCGAATTCCTTTTTCTTTTTAGCTTACAAACGTATAAAACCGACGGTACTAGTCACTGCCGTTTATAGAAATTTGTAACATCGCACCTATCATAGACGTGTTGTCCGCAAAGAAGGCAAATAATCAGATCGTTAACTGGCTTTCCCACACTGCGTTCCAAACAAATTAAACATTTGGATTTTAGGATTGTAGGATTTTAGGAGGATAGTACCAAGCCGAGTAAGCAAATAACTTTAAATACCGCGAGGAAAGAATGTCTATTCGTGTCTTACTGATTATAAGAGTATTGTGTAACTACAAGCGTATATTACTCATTCACAGAAAATTTGTAATACGACGTACAAAATAAACCGGCCTTCTAAGAAATATCAAAATGATACCATTACGCGGTTCCGTCGTGCGAGACTGTCTCCCTCGCAGTCTCGCACAGAACAATGAAGTCGCTGCTGTCTCTTATCTCGACTTGTTTATTGTCTGAAGTTGGTTTGATGGCCGTTTTGTTGCCGCTTTCCGCTCGAGTGTGGTGATGAGGAAGTTAGTTTCTTTGTTCATGATAGATGCTTACGTTTCTAGTATTCTTCATAATAGTAGGTATTTACAATACATTTTCAGTATTTAGAATAAAAGTTGCCAAAGGAGATTGATTGGGTTCTAATTTATTTATATACTAGTTACCTGTCCTTGCTTTACTTTGAGGAAGATTATTCTTAAGTTCGTAATTGTATCCGAAACGATTATTAGTCTCTGTTACTCTGATTGCGTTTTTACATTTTTAAGTACATTCCATACACTTAAACCATTGTTTGCCAGAACAACTTTTCAGAAAAGATGAAGACAAGGAATGGTGAAAAAATCTCAGTATACAGGACCTACAATAATAATATACATTTTCTTATTCGTTACTTTCTCTACCACAGAATTTAATCTGAGCGGAACTGATTGTCGCACTATAATTTGTTTTTGTTATTAATGTGCTTATTAATACTAATGTATCATTAACGTATAAACTGTGTTTTATGCATTCAGTAATACATGTTTCTGAAAAAAATATTTATAGATAAAGTGCAGAAAATTAAGAAAAGTAAAGTAATTATCCAAATATTAGGAAAATGTAAATACTTAATAAAATCTAAATTTTCATTTATTGTTATCCAAATAAACTTATATCTCTCAAGGAAATTGCTCTTGAAGTTGCAGTTTATAGGCACTTTTGAAAGGGGTACTCATTCACTCGTGACGAATCCTGCCGGTACCTAACTAATTGCCATAAAATGAATCGCTCCTTTGGGATTTGTCACCGCGATTTTATTTAAACGAATTATAAGGTGAATTCGTTGAGAAGCAATGGTGTTTGAAATAGGTCCTATAATTTTTTTTTATATTTAAGTGTTGCCCAATGGAGAGCAAAAGGTAAACTCACAAAGGAATATTGTTTTTATGAAGCCTTTTGAGAGTTATTTCTCTTTATTAAATAAAGTTATAAGTTTTTGCTTTATTATTGAACGCCCCGTACAACCGTACACGTCTAGGATAAAATTACGAATCGTTATATTTTGAACTTACAATTTGGTGATTTGCCGATTTGACCATTTTGTTTTTATGAATATTCACAAGAAGTGAAAGTACATACGGTTGACTATGTAGTCTTGTAATAAGACTTCATATTTCGATAGCGTCAATTAGGGTCTATCACGAACTTTTTTCTAAATCTGATTATCAATATATTAAAGCAAATCTGATAAGCAGTGTTTTACTTTTTAGCAAAACACTTTTTTATGTTAATAGTTGACGAATGAGCAGACGAACCAACTGATGGCAGGCTGGCACCATGATAAATAAATGGATCATTAAATAAAGTGTGAAGCTTGATGTAACCGTACCCAGTAACGTTAAGCAAAAAAACACCCATAAAGTTGAGTTATGTAGTTTGTTTTACCGTGTGGACTTCCTAGTCGTGAATGTCTAAACCGAACCAGCCATAATGTATCGGACAGCGATGTTTGCGTATGGCGCGGCGCTGCGCAATATGCTTCTCAAACAGCCGTCAGGTAAGTTACGGGCCTTGTGTATAGTTTTGCTTATTAACGAGACTAACATGGCGTACGCTTGATAAGATTTCGGTTTGTCTTGCCTGGCATTCGTGCCTCCGGGCGATCTTGGAGCATTTGGAGTTGAGGCTACTGCGTGATCGTATCGGAGGGCGCTCCACTGGGACTTGTTAATTACGCAAGTAACTGTAAGATTTAAAATTGATTTGATTAACGTTGTAAATAAAGAGAACATAAATGAGCAATGGGATATTAAAATATGTCATAATTTTAAATTTTTACTTTCCTCGCATAAATTAGTAGATCCCGAGTAAGTTTCTGTAAATTATCTACCTACATTTTTATTACTTTTTTACTTTTTAATCTTCTATTATTATAATAATTTAAAATCCGAATAATTTTTGATGGTCTCCATTTTGTGTTCGACTTATTTTTTGTTCTATAATCTTAAACTTATAACGTCAAATGATAAATCACGACGAATAAACTGAAAATCGATGTAGCTGACGCTGTATTAAATTATTATTATACCTGTTCTGTTGTGCACGTTACGTAGAGCATACACCAAGTTGTAATGTTATGAAATACTTCGAGAGTGTAAGATGCGTGCATAGCTACTCATAGTGCTAGGTTACTTGCAAGCCTGATCGCCGCGCGCCGGCTGCCTGGGATAACTGCCGACGTGTGCACAGGAATCATAAACAGCTACAATACATATCTACCTACTTGTGGGTACAAGAGTAACTATTGTGCTGTTTAGTATTCAATGTAGGTTATCTGTCGGCCTGTCGAATGGAAGGTTCCAGATACGAATCCTGTCTGTGTCAGACGTCTATGTTATAGTTAAATATTGGTTCTTGGCCTTTGTTTGTGATGTTCATGCCACCCGTAGCACTAGAAATTGCAGTATAGTTAAAGGTCCAAAAGTTCTATACGAGAAGGATTATACATACATACCTTTCATACAGTAGTAGATAAATATTATTGATGGGTATAGCTAATCGTATACTTATATTAACATAATCTCACTTTAAACTACTTATATAGTAGAATTTAAACTCTAAATCCTTTATATACCAAAAGCTCAGTGAAATTTAACTCGGTAAGCTAAGCGCGTTATCTTCGTGAAGTTGGGACTTTGTAAGCGCCGCGGGCTTTTCGCGAAGCATGAATCTCCCCCGCTTTGTATCGTTGCAAACAAGAGTTATACCGTTTATTATTCAGACGGCACGATATTGTCACAACAAATGGTTTTCATGTGAGCAAGAATTAGAAAATAGGTAAACATAGTTTTTACTGTTTGTTAAATTTTATAGTTAACTCAGTAACTA
Organism: Agathymus mariae mariae; assembly: GCA_018251895.1. Lineage (NCBI taxonomy): Eukaryota > Metazoa > Arthropoda > Insecta > Lepidoptera > Hesperiidae > Agathymus > Agathymus mariae. The sequence goes on from DWPT01001454.1 coordinate 15,278, forward strand.
ATCTATTATTTTTCGGAAAATGTAAAATAAAAGATGTTAAGATGTATAAAAACATCAAGAAACTCTCCATATTTTATGTTTAAATTTGCCCTTAATATATTTATCTTATCAGAAAGTGCGTAGTAGAACAATTACATATTTTTATTCAAAGTTTTATAATGTTCGAAATCTTCAAATCCTATAATAAATTAATTCAACATAAATAGTACCCTGACTTATTTCAGATAAATAGACGGCTATTGATAAAGATTGGGGCGCACAATTAGATCAGCGATTTGTCCCAAACGATTTACGATCAACTTAAGAAACAGCAGTTTGTCTTCGTCTTAATCCAAACAAGAACATGTTATTTAGTAATAATAGTAAACAATGGTAATAATAATTTCAAATTATTGAAGTTGTCATGGTTCAGTTGTTAGTATTTATGTATAATATATTACACATATTATATATATTATAATCCGTATTCGAGGGTGTAGTTTTTGTCGCAAAAATTATGCTTAAAATATTCGTGTAAACTCACTTATATGTGACAAGTATATAACATCTTAGACTCGATTACTACTTACCATCAGGTGGGATTGTTGCCAAGCATTTACTTATTTTATGTTAAAAAAAAACAGTATTATCATTACGGAGGCTGTGTTTGTACATTATTGTATTACATGCAAAGTATGCTTATAGAGTAATTAAATATCGATGTATATAGATCATAAAATAATAAATCTCAGTAGACAACACTTGGCTTCAAACCATTGTAAGCCTTGGGTCATACTTCGTAACTGAGGTCGAGGGCTACTACATACTCACCTGAATCGGTGCAGATTTGTACAGCGGCTAATATCCAAGCCAAGGGACGAAGGGACGGAAGTTCTGTTGCAGCTCGACGGCGTCCAACATCACTAACGATCGATATTTGACCATAACAACCGGGGCCGACGACTAACTAGTCCTGCTTCGTGCAACGAGGATCTTGACTGGCCAGATGTTTAAGAGACAATAAATCTGATCAGGGTATTACAGATTAAACTTAAATTAAAAATAAAGGTTTAACGAGACATGTCTAACGTGACGTAACCAAAATTTTAATTTTTAGCGTGTAGTCGCGTAGACATCTTTTATAAGATTTCCTGATTTGAAGCACGCCTTTACAAAAATTTGCATGTTGATAATGTCAATTAATTTCTACGCGAGTCAACTATGTATTTACTCGCCTTATAAAGGTCTTGCAAAATCTGCGTACTTTCTATACAGTACCATTTGTTTGTAACTGATGTAACCATACAAATAATGCTATTTTTAACACAAATCAAATCACTTTATTTGTTTAAGCATAGGTACATATGACGGATGAATTGATGATAAATTTGCGAAGTCAAATATTTAACGAAAACATAACGTACTAATTTTGCTTACACATTAAGTACGTAGATACACTATTGCTATTAATTTATTGTGTGACCTCTAAAATGAATAACATAAAAGGTACAATGAGTGCTTACTACAATCTCGAATATTTTTTCAAAAAAACATAATTACATTTCATGCACTACTTGGAACAGAAACACCAATGTATCAACAGGGTTTTAACAAAACTTATGTGCTAATGTCAGCTGTACTTTAATACAGTTACGTTCACTACGAGTATAACGAATTATTGATCGTTATTTTACTCGGTGAAACACCATAGCAATATTTTTTTTTGCTTTGTAAAATGGCACACATTTAAATAAGTACGTACGTTATATATACAGCTGGATTTAACATTTTTTTTGTGGACGTTTACTACTTTTGCGTACACGCGCTTTAGCTCTAGCGAGGGCCTTGGAGAGCTTGGGTTATGGGACTTATTTATTTTATGCAGAACGAAACTGCTCACAAAATGCGGTATATAATAAGGTGATTCACGATGAAATCATCCTAAAAGAGATCCAAAAACAATTTATAGGATGAAAGCTAATGTAAGGCAAACATTAACCATCCTAACGACACTGTACGAGGTATACCGCGTTAACTTTAACAAAGAAAGACCAGCGACAATTAATTTAATTACATCATCAACTAAAATTAAATTTAAAACCCTTGCGCACAGAGATATCAAGTTGAACATCGAATAAATGCGGCCATTTCTCATTTTAACCGAAGCAAAACTTAATAACCCTACTGGAAACGTAATAATTACGAACGCTCAGTACGAGATTCGGGAGAGAAATAAATGAGAACCATTAAGAGACTCGCGTTTAGATATTTCATTCCCCTCGAAGAAGACGTTACGAGTGAAAGTGTGGCATCGCTGCGAATCTTTCTCACGCGTTTGGTCAAAGAATATCCACCTTTATCGAACCGATACAATCTGACCTCTTTATTATAATTTCATAAAGGCAATGGGCGACGTAATTATATTCTTTTTTCATAGATGATTTATAACAATATAGTCTTTTTCTTCTTTACATTTGCTATTTGTTGTGTTTCTTAATAACATTGTTAGTTATTAAGTGTGTAACAAATGACAGAATATTGCTTCTAAATTTATACTTAGTGAAATTGAAAGAAGACAGTTTTAAGTGAATAGAACATACTCAGAATCTCGAATATCTGATATTTTTGTAGTATCTTATCTCTAGGCATAAACTATCAGTTATGCGCCAAGAAAAATCGCTTGGAGAATCTCACGTACCTCAGGTTAATTTATAATGTTTTTGAAAAAGCCACACTTTTTAATAATTACAGACATAAAATATGGTTTAATGTTATATAGGTATACATTTGATGTAAATAGGCACTTAATCAACATTATTGCTTATTTTGCACTTTCATGAGATGTTTTCTCTTTGAGTGAGAGCACCTGACAAATTACCGTCGCTCAGAGGCAATCTTCACGTTTGTTTTTGTTGAATTGTGGATATGTTTTTGTTAGACGAGACTAATGTGCGATGTAATTGCCCATGAGTTACACTACCTCACCGCAAATAACACGAGGTGTTGAGCGACCCGCTTCGTCTATTTGGAGTGTGTGCTTGTCTCTAATACTTTCATTTATTTTGTTAATAAGTACAAGCCATAGTACTCGGAACACACATATATATATATTTGTTTTAAATAAACTTAAGAAACGCGTGAGTGCACGAGTTTACTAAACTTTAGTTAACCTTTGTAATTTTAATGTGTTGTTTTCAAATGATATGCTGAGGAGTTACTTTCGCCGTATTTTCTCCTCAATGTTAAAGTACCTTTTCGAAATACTTAAAAGCACAAAATCACGTGCATTAGTGTACATTAGTTACAGAATACCTATATGAATAAATGATTTTGAATTTTAATTTGATTCGACAAAAATGTACTAGTAATAGAAACATAAGAAATACATTCTAATGCT
>DWPT01001455.1:0-18653 GCA_018251895.1 Agathymus mariae mariae
CTTAAAAGTTCCAATGGGCAACTCACGTATCAACTTAGGAATCTTATTGCAAAAACGAATTCCAAGCCCCATAAAAGAACGCTGCACCCTTCTAAGACGATATGAAGACTTAATCAAATTATGCCTATTTCTTGTATCATGATTGTTTGTATCACTATTCAACTTATACATATTTATTTTTAATAAATACTAAATTACTATAGATATATTGACTGCCTACGGTGAGTACACCTATTTGTTTAAATTTTTCTCTTAATGACTCACATGACTTTAGTCTGTATATAGCTCTGATAGCTCTTTTATGTAATACAAATATTGAAACAATGTCCGCTGATTTATCCTACATTAGGGTACCGTAAGACAAGGCTATAGGCAAAATAAACATAAGTCTTATCTTCCTAATAGCCTAAACAGACATACTAAGTTTACATGCGAGACCAATATGTGGACCCCCCACAGAAGCTTATTATCTAGGATGACACCTAAAAACACTGGATTGTTCCATAGTCAATGTTTCATTATTTAATTTAAGGATTTTGCCTACCTTCTGCACAAAGGCAAACTCTATACATTTTGTTTTTTTGTGTGTTTTCAGAAATTAATTCAGCCAATTTCGTAATTGAATTAAGCCATGAACGTTTCAACAAGTGCAAAAAAGCTATGTCTGTTTTTGATTTCCTACAATTACTCTGTTCGTTTACAGCCCAATTCAATGTGGCAAAATTAATGTTTCAAGTTGATTTGCATTCGCGAAATAAAAAAAGAACATTCCAAGACAAGAAAATGCCACTAAAGGAACGCTGAATTTTTTTGTCATGTCGCACGCACAAAAGTGTCGGCTGTTTTAGATGGAACCTTTTAAAGATACACTTCTTAACCTCCGATATAGTTTAGTTGAGTTCGTAACGCGGGAGCGCTCGGTCGCGCTATTATACTATTCGACTGTGCGGTCGTTATTAATTATTTTTCTAACAACATATGCGATTTAAATATCAGCACTAAATTTTAAACAGTTACACAATTATTTAATAATTAATTAAATTTAAATACTTTTGAACTTTTAAAATTTATTTTGTACGAGATCGAAGGAATTTAAAGTTGTGTACAAATCAGTGATAAGTGTAAAATACGTTTCGAGATTCTCATAACTAATTATATTTGTCAAAATAATTCATATCGACTTAATGTTTTAAAAAGTCCTTGATTAATTTATTCATCTTTATCGTTGATTAACTGACAATTTATCAGCATTTTAATTTACCTTCTATTATTTCATTGTATTTTATTCTGAAGATAAACAGCCACAAACATATAAAATTTTAAGCCAATTGTAATGCACAGTATATCTAAACATCTATCTATTAGAATTTTCGTGCCAACAATTTTGAGAGTTTCAATAGAGGATAATAATAATAAATGCTTTATGTTCATAAATAATATACACAAAATAAAATGGTAGCTGTCGACTTGGATGTACCGTAGATAGACGGAACGTTCTTTATTGTACACCATAATATCAAGGCATAAAACTTTTAGCTCGTAATAGGTGATACAATAGGCGGTGTACAATTGCATGCCATTTTTTGACATATATATTATTAGTATTCTCAGTCTGCTAGAGACTAAGTTATGATGACATTTAAATAAAAAAAAAGCAAGCAGTAAGTTTTTTTTTAGTACTCAATTCTTAAATATCTTCAGCTTACATTTAATGTCACGTCCGTGTAAAGTTACACGCAGTTCCTAACTAATGCTTCAGCATCACTAACTAGAAAGAAGGGCTACTTCAATCTCTTGAGTACGATAAGATAGAAAAAAGTGGTCTCGTAATGGCCAATAAAACGAAAGGAGTTTGCCAGTAATTGAGTTGTCTGTAACTCAAATCTCACCTAAAGTACCTAACTGATTTAATTAGTTACGTCACATATTCTTGTTCTTTGAAACTTTGTAAAAAAAAGTTCTACTGCGAAGTCTCCACTTCGTTACAAGCTAGAACTTAAATGTATTAGTGAAACGCCGACGTGTTAGCCCACCCATATTTCGCTTCAAGAGACATGATTCTGACGTTTATAAATAGAACCGTAGCCGTTCATAAAGAGTAATTTGATTTTATCAAGCATTTCAGAAATATTGAATGTTTATTATCTAAACAGGCATGAATATCAAATGGTGGTAGTAACATCCGCAGGACAGACTGCGCTCAGAAAAAAAAAATCACAGATTTTGTGCCTCACACGACTGTCAAGCACATTGGAAATGAATTTACGGAATACGAAAAAATATTGTCACTGAGCGACGAGAAAGTCGAGATAAGGTTACAAAATAAAACTACAATGTTGAATTATAATTATTTTGTATTTTTCCAAAAATGGTTAGGCTACAGGGCAAACCCTTAACCCGATCGTCTTTCATTTAGACTCAAATTGTAGCTAACTAAAAACTCAAATTTTTGATATCATTCTTCGTCTCCAAAATATCGTGGGCCAAAATCAAAAGTTCGGCAAAAAAATATTATTTTTTTCACTATTTCGGTCATACTTTTTTTGTTTTTGACTTGCTCGAATAATTATTTTTGCACCTTACAGCTATCGTAAATACGCGTCTTTTGGGCCTTTTTTAATATAATATCTTCACAACTCTCCGAGATATAAGGAAATCGCACTTTTTCGTAAAATCGGAGCCTACACTGAAGCGAACGAAAAGACATTTCCAATGTCAAAACATTTATATATTGTTAGCTATAGCTTCTACATTTAAACCTTCAATTTAAAAATGCTTGAAGATTGGTGTCATTTTATTATTAGTTATTATTACGAAAGATGTGCACCAGCAAGAAATATTAAAGAAATATGATAAAATAAATTGTTTTTATAAATGTTTCAAGTCGCAAACCTAGATAAAATGAGAAAAAATGTATACCTCCACAATGATACACTTTTCCTAAAGCACTTTAGGGGTTTTTCTTTATGACATTCGTGTTTCAAAACTAAAAGAATAGGTTAAAAATATTATCTATTTTATATTTCTTAATGAAAGCAACAAAAACTTACGGACTAGAAAAGTAATATTGGAGCTAAACCGAAATTCTTAACAATTGTTATTAATCATATTGGACTGTAAAGACTGTAAAGGTGTATGACATTTGCAGTAATACACTTAGTCTTAGACCCCATGCAAAGCAGAAAGTAGGTCGTACCGACCGTATAATGGGACTGTTTTTTCTTTCCGTGTCTCACAATACTCATTAATGTTCATTTGGAACGCAATTAAATGTATTTATAACTAATAAACTTTAACGGTTGTATGTACAAAGGACGTTTTGTTAAAACGCTTACAGATTTCTTAATTAACTCATAGGAGTATATTTGTTCCATAAGATGTTGTTCATAGATTAATTTCACTCCTACTATTGAGGATAAAGTCGCATTCGTTTGGATTCTAGTTTACCATTATTATAAACTTACTACGTATATACACGCTAAATATGACTAGGTATTGAAAATATGCCTATGTGATCGTTTAAAATATATATTGAATGCAATGTTTATACCAGATCAGTAATAGATTCATTATTGTATAGTAGCGACACGCCCGGCTTCTCTCGGGTACAATTTACAAACGGAAAAAACATGTGTACCAACAAAATATTGAGTATGATTATTTTATGACATTTCTCTGTCAGTTGTTGTTTAGCCAATGCAGCGGCTGTCAGTCAATTCGCTGAGAAGGCACTTACCAACCGTATCTTTCATTGAACATAACTGTCAAACTGAAAGTCTTTTTAATTCTGATTTCCACACAAAAATATTACACTTGGAAATTGGATTTTTCAGAAATAAATACCTAATGTCATACAAACTTTATTCTAACTATTATGATCTTAAGTGATGAATTTTCATATATGTGACAATCGTTTATGGAAATTATCATTGTTATCCGGAATGCTAATGTATTCATATCACGTTAAATAATTGTCGAGTATACACTTTTAGAGAGAATTTAAAAATATAATATTTTCACACCCTATACATTACACAAAAGCTTTAAATCCCAATCGTACCAATTAGGTTTTACAGATTTTTTAAAAGGTTTACATGTTTTATTTTAACATAGTTTTCCAGTAGCTGACAGGTATAGTTAAGTCATGCACTATAAATATTATCCATATAAATGATTACGTATCTTAGTATTATCCCAAAATATTTAAGTAAAAACTTAAAACCTCTGAGGAATTTGAATTTCGCGAATTTGAAGTGTAATATATTAATTACTTAACCATCGAGATGGCAAATAAAATAACCAAAAATTTTTTTTCAACAGTATCACTAACTACAATGAAAACCTTCCAGTACAAAAAAAAACCTTTATTTATATCTTAGTTTTAACATCGTAAAGAATTGAACATTATACTTTCTAAATACGAAGCAGAACACGGCATAGTTTGTTTGGTTTTTCGTAAATAGTTTTTCTATGTAATTCGTATCAGTTATTTATTTTGTTTGGCTTGTTAATATTTTCTCTCTTTCGGCGATAACTCTATCGTTAAATTACGGTCGAGAGCAGTCAATTAAGGCAGTTGAACGGGAAAAGGGAATGTACAAAATAAATATTGAGACAATGTTCTATATGGAAGCATTTATGATATAAATTATTTCGGAATATAAATTCAATATACTTCATTTAGTTCAATAATTATCATTCAAGCATAATTCTAAAAGTTAATACCAAAGTATTATTACATCTTTGTATCTTGCGTTGTTGTAATTTAGTAAGTACACTTTTGTTGTACACTTAGCGCACTGAACGTTTGTTTCCGTCGACCCAATTTAAAAAAGTCCTGCTTAGGCGAGATTATCTGTTGATTTTATCGAGAATTAATTGAATTTGTTTTTGCAAAAGAACTGAAGTTTTCGACGACAAATTGAATTTCGTCTGGACGATTTTTGAATATTTCACTTCAGTTAAATTCGCATAACACAGCTCATGGTTATCTTAAATGAGAAATTTTAATTACGTGTACTTTAGTGTCGTAGGTAAAGTTATAATGTTCATTCTTTATTCAATAATATATAAGTTTAAAGGTCTTAATTACAATAGTAGTAACGATGGTACAGTGGTTATTAGTACGTTCACTATACATCTTCTGTTACATTAAAACGATGTATACTAATACGTTTAGTATTAAATAACACTAGTCTTGTGAAGAAGCTTGTAAACAACATTATTTGACGAAATACTCGGTCATTACATAGATTCTCTAACTTAGGTTTCCGATATTAGGTTTTTAACAAAAAAGTCGTTAAACTCGGATAGTATCCCAAAAGGATAGTAAAAACAAAACATTGTCTCTAAATGTAAAACTTTCCAATTTCTATGTTTACAGGAGTTTCTGATATTATATGTAAATTTATTCTCATAGTTTGACAAGTACTTACACTTAATAACACGTCTAACTTGATAAAAATTCATAATAAAATACTACAATGCACTCATGGAGTGGAAAATACGCTTCACATTGAACACCAGATAACCGACAAAACACTGAGTTTCATCACTAATTTTGTGGTAGAATTACATATACATATTATGTTATTTCACATAAAACATACTACATAGCTACTTAATAGCTCATAAGTGTTTACGAGGCTTTTGATATTCACTTAAAATATGTTGTATGAACCGTATCCTTTACCTGTAACATTCAACGAAGTAGTCTTACAGCAGTTAGTGTACTGTAAAGTGAATAGAATATTATTATCCAAATGAAGCCATCTACACTTTGCCTTGTAAATTATATTCTAATGCCAAAAAAGGAAATTTTTTATAAATTTTTTTTTTTTTATATATATATTTTGGATTGATTTGGCTGATGTTTAGCTCAAACCACTTGGTAAAACATTCCCTTTATATAACTTTTTAAATTGAGTTCAATCGCTCTAGTGATATTTCAGTCTAGACGTAGCTCCAACAACAATGACCACTTGCTTATTAAAAAAGTTGTAAATAAAAAGTAATATGGAAGAAGATTCGAAAAGTAAGCACAAATATCTATACAACTAGCGAGAACATTTTTTTTCGCTCATACAAATGGGCGATCTTGCGAATTTAGGCCCCTTTATCGCTTCCTGCCAGAAATACGTCGAGTTACCAATAATTCTGTATATTTGAATAAAAAAAAGGTTCTAGTGAACCTTAGTGCATGACTCATATAATTATGTAAAGCGATGGATAAAAGAAAAATTGTTCACTTCAATTTACTTACATTGACACAATTGAAAAAGAAACTGATATAAATATTCAAGATACGAGTGAACCCTTAAAAGCTTGTAGAATATAAAGAGCTCATTTGTACGCCCTGTACTTTATAATACCGTTTTAAGGGCCGCGTTAGAAATTTTGTTCTATTTTAATAATACGGATATTACTTTTTACCGGACTTGTCACGGTTTCACAAACAACACCTTATTGGTATTTCATGAGCTGAACACAATTCTGCAAACTAAATATATTAGCAACAAGCAACTTATTTCAAAACTACGTCAACAATCCGATTCGATATGATTATTTTTTTTATACTTTTATACGAATATAATAGAAAAAAATGTTCTCGGCCTATAGAAGAATTTATTTCATTAATTTAGGTAATCCAAAAATAATTGGAATAGACATCAGATCTGATAAAAATCCACTTCCTAAAATCATACTGAAATCTCATATTTGCAAGCGATTAAACCTTCTCAAAAGTAATGAAAATTTAGAATTAATTATAACTACATGATGTTAAAGAGCGTGCACTTTACTTTGAAATTAAATAAAAGGTTTTAAATATGTATTAGGTTTACGAAAGCAATTTACTTTGCCTCCTATTAAAAATTATCTCAATAGCGATTCAATATAAAAGTAAGTACACTTAGCCATAAATAATTTCAAGATTGAATATTTAAAATACTTGGTCTCTGTTTTTCTTACTTCCCATCATTTATGGCACTTATATGGGATTAATATAATTATTATTCTATTGTTACGTGTCAGACAGAGTACACGGCTTGAAATCACCAGATTTGTTTCGCAAAGACTTTATTGCACTTCAACAGCCGCAGTCGCACTCGTTAGTCGCAGGTATTTCGTTTCGTAGGAAAAGAACTCTTCGCTTTCGTGTTCGTGATCCGAATGACCCTTAGGAGTTCGATCGTTCGTCCGGAGACTTCCGGCGGGGCCATGCGTGGAAAATACAGAATTCGAGGGAATCCCCCTTGCCCGGGCAGTTCCTCAGAAACATCAAAAGTGCCCTTGTTGAGCGGAGAGTAGCCGTAGGCGGCCCTGCCCGCTATTTATATCGATTTCCGGGCCTTCCAGAATTTTCTACGTCATACACGTCGCTCCGCTCGAAGAACAATAGACCATGACGTAGGTAATAAAGCAAACGCGTACGCGTTATTCATCCTTTTGCTCAAGATATAAGAGAAAAAAACGCTTGGAGTGCTCGAGGTTGTTCTTATAAATACCTGGTTTTTATGGAAACTATTGTTATTTCCGCCGAACTGTCGTGAACCTTCGTAACAATATATTATACATACCTTGTACAATATAACACTATGTAATATACCAATTAAAATAGAACAAAATACTCAAAAATAGGGAAATGAACAAACGGATTTCAACTGTTCGTATAATTTAAGACGGATCTGTTTATTTATCTAGACATCACGTTCGACAACGATAGCATTTAACGCTGACAACCGATGATAACAGAAGAACTGAAGTGACAGCTTACGATTCATTGTGTTAAGTTCAATATATTAAGAGTAGAAAAAATATCTACGTAGCACATCGGGTGAAAAGTCGATATAAATAATTAATATGCAAGATTAATTTTATCACTGTTATGTATTTAAGCTGTTTATTTATTGTATTTTGTACCATTTAAACGGATTATCCTCTTTTTTTGTTGAAGCCCTCTGCTCTAGCCCAGTATAGAGAATCTGATTTATAAATTGCTTTATTAATTTATAGTCTTTATTGTACACCACTGTATTTACATTATTTTACGGAGTGATACAGAAAAAATATTGTAAACAAGTAATATATACAAGAGTCAATTCCTACTTAAGTCAACAAAGATACTTTATATTTTAGTAAGTTTTTATTAAATAATGATTATAAATATGCTAAATATCCTGCTAAATACGTTATAAAAGAGATATTTTTTTTTGTCTCGTATAAAACAAAAAATAATAAATTTAATTAATGAATAAATAACAAGTTTAAAAAAAAACATATTTGAACTTGATTGGATGAATAAAAATTATTTTATTAACGGTTGAAAATTATACATGTTATATATAGGGAAAGTGTAATCGAATAATGGGAATTAAAAAAGAGAGAAGATAAGAGATTACAGTCTAATTTTATTTCAGTTCCTCAGACTTTATTTATTTTATTTTCTTTAGTTATGAGTTTATTTCCACACAGTTACATGATAAACTAATTGCATACCATTAGTATAGAAAACGATAAGGATTTTTTGCCATTCTTGTTTTATTTTAATATTATTTAAAATATTTATAAAGTTGAAAACAATCTTATAAAATTATTAGAGGTAGGGTAGTCCCGATATTAAAAATATTTAAAATGTGGTTATTGACGATTGTGTTGTTTTGACTGAAATGAAAGTGTGATTACAATGGACTCCGATTTGGATATTCAGAACTTCGTCAACTGCACGCAGCAGATCTTGGGCAAAGTCCAGACGTGGGACAACCTTAACGTATCTCAGCTGCTGGATCTGCTGCCTAAACAGCTACACAATGATATAAACCTTAAGTAAGTACATATTTGTTTTATGTTAATAATAATAGACTGGTGGTTGTCTTTCAGGCAAAAGTTGACGGGAGAAATGAGAGTGGGATGCGTGACATAATTTGCAATCCCATAACGACGGTGGCTGAACGATGCTACAAGATGAAATAGTTTACTTGGAGGGTAAAAAATTGGACCTCCGAGCTACGGATTTGAGTTGCTTTGGGCGGTTTGCATGAGGCAACGGTGCCTTCATGTCAGATCTTAGAGCCCGTTACAATGGGAAAATTGTTACCGAAAGGAATTTTGGTGGTTAACTTATTTACTTACTTAGTAATTACGAAAACTGGTTTAGCTGTTAAATGAATCAAAATAAAAAAAAAACTCCCATATAATCTGATTTTTTTTCCCAGAGTTATTTTTATTTTCGAAAATTTCTTCTTAGTAAAAAACAATATGTGCGTGTGTGTGTGTGCAATTCTCACATAGCAGAAGTAAAAATTCAGACAGGTAGCCAACGAGAGAATCAGATGAATATAGAGGATTAAGTTTATTATTTTTATAGTATTTTCACCACGCTCAAAAATTATTTAATATTTATTTTTTTAATAAAATATAAAAAATAATTTTTCTAAAATTATTTTTAAGAAAGTATTTTTGAAATAAATTTTACAAACAAATATATTTTATAAACCTTAACGTTTAATAAAAAAACCTTATAATTGATATAAATGCTCTAGAGAGATACGCTTGCATTTCTATAAAAAAATATATTCACAAACATTTAAAAATATTTTAGCGTAATTAAAAAATATATATATTAGACAGACAATCATTGAGAACATCACTTTACCCTTAAAAAAGAGAACATATAAAGTTATAGACGTTTTAACTCAATGTACAATTGATTTATTTAGAGTTAGAAATAAAAATGAAATTTATTGATGATTCAATTTTTTTTAAATATTAGAATATATTCAAGTACTTAAGTACTTATTTGGTACATCGGACACATTATTATTCACTTTAGAGCTATTTTTTTACCATTGCTCAATTACGTCAGCTTCAAGCATGTAAAAAACAGTTATAAATAATATTAGGCTATACCTCATATTTGGATAAGTCATGTTTAAGATACAATAAACTTGTTTTCGATATACTAGCCATATTTTGTAAGGCTAGACCAGCTATTTTATATTATACAGAAATTAAATAAAATATTATTGCAAAAACATCCCTAGATACAATTTCTACTTTTGTGACTACATCACCACAGATTAACATATTACGTTCGAATTCGAACGTTGCCAGATTTAAATCACTAGCAATATGCTTTACTCCCGATTTTTTTTTCATTGCTAAAACACTAAAACTCATCAATGGTTACCAAAGAAAAATACAATCGGTTGACAAACAGAGAAGGAAAAGGGGTAAAGATTCTCTTCCCGTATTAATATAATTATAAGTTATTATTGGTTGGTGTGTTTATTATTGGTAACCTAAACACTAATTTAGATTTTATTTTTATTCTGTTTATCTTCCATTCTTATTTTCGTTAACTGCCTACATCAAAAATATCAATTGATTTATTTTGATATAATATAATTGATATCAAATAGTAACAAGAGTTATCTTTTAGGAGATTTAGGGTAGAAAAAATTTAAGGAATTATTTTTAACACTCACAAAATAAATCGGTGCCGGGCGGAAACCCTAATCTCACTTAGAACTTGGGTCATTTAGAATATTAAACCAGAAGTTAATTTTTAAGTTCCCAAGGAAAATTCGTAGGAATTTAAATGTCGATATGACTTTCGATGTATTAACATAAAACTATTAACACAAATAATATAGCTATACAAAATATTGTTAAGCGTATAAAGACAAGTTTATGCGCGCGCTAACCGCTATCTGCAATACTAAATGAATGCAATTTTAATGTGTTTATATTGTACTGCTAGCTGTCCCCGCCTGCTTCGCTAGACGTAAATTATAAACTAAGTCATAAATAATTTAGAAAAACTATATAAAAAAACATGATTGATGATATTACTAAAATTTATAAAACTAGGAGGACGCACCTAAATATTTATCTTTCCTCGAAGCATTTCGTCATATTTTCAAATTTTTTATCTCACTCAACAAAACCACTTGAGCTTTTCTGATGTTCTAAAATATTAAAACTTATTATGCAGGTTTGGATTACATACAAACAACAAAAAATAATTATAATCTGTAACTTTTATATCCAACCCCCATAAAAGACGGTGCAGATCTGTTTTTTTATAGATAATATGATCCAATAAAAATCAATAGAATCCGACCAAAAACATTCCACGTACAATAAAATGCTAAAGCTCACAGGACATAACACTTACTGTTAAAACGTTATCGGATATCATGAACTCTAATCTAAAGCTTTCACTCTACAAACCCTACATCATGGTGAAATAGTACGGTATGTCCGTTGTGCTGCTACTACACATACACGCTATGGTCATGTTAATTAAATCTTATGTATCATATAACACCATGTGAATTGGCCAAGCTACATTTTTGACCAAGGTGAATAAAAACACCTGAAGGTAATAAAAACAAATTGGTTGAAAGTGAAAAAAGGCTTATAGACAATTCGGCAGGAAATAAATAAATAAAAAGTGTAGGAATGTAACAAGTGACATCTAGGAAGAATTTCAATAATATTTTTTTATAGAGTATTGAAGTTTCAGGTAGCGATTTCCACGATAAATCATTTCCAGTAGGATTTAATAAGAACCGTTATGAAAACTTCTTTCAAGAACGACGAGAAAGAAATCTTTTGTGAGCGACTCCGAAAGAGTGTTGATGTAAGTTAAACGACTTATTAAATTATTTAACTGTTCTATATAGTTTTAGAAAAATAACTCTATCATTCAGACGAATGGTCATATTTTAATTCTGTACATGGAAACTATATTAATCAAACCATAACAGGGCCTAGTCCGTACATTATGTTCTTTAAATATTAATGTTGCTGTACGTGCATACAAGAGAACTTTCTATGTTCTTGACCGATGACAAATGAGTAATATCATATGAGGCGGGCTGAATCGAAGTTCACTTTTATGCTCCTTACTTCGTCCAAGAACATATCTATAAACTTCAAGTACCTGTGGATTTCATTCTATATATTCTCGTACTGCAAGTGAAATTTATTTCGCAAATGCACATAAAAATTGTTTAATTACAAGAATCACTAAGCAAAAAAAAAGCTCTTTCGAAGTGCGTGAGAAGACATCTTCTGACTAGTCAATACAATCGGTGAGATTAAGAATAGTGAGCTTTAGTGATAAGATTTTTTTGTTTACTTTTATATTATATTATAATATAATACTGTATAGGTAATATTTCTTATTAGTCTTCTCCAAAAACTTCATCCGGGCTGGAAGTTTCGATTTGGAAATCTGATATGAAATATAGAAAATATAAAAAAGGTACATTTAATATAGACATAAGCTAATAGTATCGAAATTTTGGTATAAGAATTAATAAGAATGTACATATTACATAAATGTTTTAAATTCGTATATCATTTTTTTTCATATCTTTTCAGGTATAATTGATAGATTAAGTAATACAAAAATACGTAATTATCTGTACTAATAACAAAATTGTAATGTGCTTTGTACATTGAATATTTTTTAAAAATTCTGTACATGTTTATTTTTGGAATTAATTTTTGTCTTTCTTTATCACAACTTAAACTACTAAACGGATTTGAATGATATTTGACATATTAGTAACTTATATTAAGAGTCATAATCTAGAATACTTTTGATCCCGGGAAATGGAATTGTTCCGTCTTCGTGGGATAGGAAATAACATGTAATATGTCCTATCTGACTACAGCTATTTTAATATATTTCTCATTCATCGAACTAAAAAATCTTATTCCTAAAAGGCGTGGGTTTTCTAAAACGAAATAACGAAAGGGTTAGAAATTATACTTATATTTAGACAAAAGTAACTCAGTGAACAATTTATAACGCTCCACTTATTATCGTGCGACATTCAATAGTCATTTGACATGATAGTAAATATCACGTAAACCAATATCGTAACATTCATAATTAAAATAACAGGTGTTCCAAACTTCGAAATATTTCATATCAGCCTGAAACAATACGAGTACAATACGAGTACAATACTAGGCGCTGACATTTTATTTACAACCATAACGGACTATTAATACTCCAAAGCATAACGTAACAGCAATATAAATGATATTGCTACAATATTATAAATTACGTACATTCACATTAGTTAGTTTCGTGTTAAAACCTATGAAAATACAAGTGTGCTGTGGAAGTTTTCAGTTAACATATTTTGAAATTTATCCAATCACTATTAAGAAATATTTGGAGTCAATTTAAAAAAGGATATTCGAGTGTGATGTATTGGTTTATTTGAGCGAAATTTTCTATATTTAGATATTGATAATATTCGTTTAGTTCGTTCGCATCACAGATCACATAAAAAATTTGGTTCGCCGCTCGTAACGACAAATTATTATATCCTTTAGAGTTCCTAAGGCTATGCTTCTGTAAGAAATAAAGATACATAAAACAGCTGTCATGATTACATTTTTGATTCGCGCAATTTTGGCTCCGATCTTATCTCTTTGTAGTACCTAATAAAAGAATAATGGAAGTAAGGCTGAAGTTATTATATAACAAAATGTTAAAGCATCTTAGCCTAACTAGTGGTTTGAACGTCGTCGAATCTCACAAGATTGGCCTCGCCCCATTCAGACACTGTGAGATTCATACGTTACACCATGGCCTCTCTTTCGGAGGGTATTCCGTCCCTACTATTTTATTAAAGACTTTATTTTGTATTTATTTGTGTATATACTTATTTTGTATCTATGACCTGGTGACCTTTAATGCTTGATATAAAAAAGAGGAATAATATAAACGTCATTGTGTAAATAGCAACCTCGTATATTATTTGTATATCTCTACTATTAATTTCCCTGATACAAATACTAATCAGTGACGACTTTACCTTCCTTCTTGTGTAACAATGGCAAGGAGTACTACAATCATTGGTATTATAACGAGTTTTGATCATAATATTCAAAGTTGAATCTCTTACAAAAACCGCTTGAACTAATGGGTGATAAATAACCAATGACGTCTCGGAGATAAATGATTCGTTGGGAAAAAAAGGAAAGGCGAGCAAAATACTGTTAAGCGCACTCTCTGAAGCTTCTTTTCCTACAAATGTTAACCACCTGCAATCCATCCTTGGTTTAGTCAATTATTATAGGAAATTTGATCCTAACGTTTCCATTGTTTTGAATCCTTTATAAGTGTTGTTAAAAAAGGGTAGAAAATCTAACTGGGCTGATGTCCATGGAAAGGCATTTGAGGATATTAAAAGTTGTTTAGCTTCGGACCAAGTGCTCGCGCATTTTCATCAAAAGCGAAGTTAATTTTAACTGTCGACGCGTCTTCTTGCGGTTTAGAGCTGTGTTTTGTCTCAGGTTGAAATTGACAGTGTAGAAAGACTACTGTGAAGTACTATTTTGGGGTCCGGGGACGAGACAAATCACAGTTTGGTATCTAGCGCGTGAACCTCTTTGCGCGAACTGCCCGTCTGTTCCAGTGGCTCACTACCGCTCTTTTACTGTAGCGGTTAAACGGGGAAATAACTACAGAGTTGCCAGCCATCGTATTATAAAAAGTACTACTACACGCTGTAAGACCTATTTTTTCGTTTCACGCACACTTAATGCAGCTGAGAAACGTTACTCTCAGATACAAAAGGTCGCGACCGCAATAATTTTCCGATTATTTGTAAAAAATATATTATGTTATATATTTATATTTTTCACTTGAAAGCTGTCAACGAGAGAAAAGGAACAAAATTTTGGTATCAAAACCG
This sequence comes from Agathymus mariae mariae, assembly GCA_018251895.1. Classification (NCBI taxonomy): domain Eukaryota; kingdom Metazoa; phylum Arthropoda; class Insecta; order Lepidoptera; family Hesperiidae; genus Agathymus; species Agathymus mariae. The sequence continues at coordinate 14,727 of DWPT01001455.1, forward strand.
TCCCGGACAAGAGAAAAAACTTTGGTAACCTCATACTTTTATCGAATAGGCTTTCACCTTAATCAAACAGGTAAGGCTATATATGTAAGAATATATTAACCTTTTATACTCTATGGAGTATAATGTATTATTCGTTATGATATTCACTGTTCCGTAAAATAATACACTGAATGAAGGTCATTCGAGTAACGTAAGATGTTCATGGGAATTTAATGAAATATCTTATTATTTAGTAGGGTTTTTATTGTGAAGGTGATCTGGGAATCTATTGATAATATATTCAAATTATGTAGAGAAAGTGGTTATACAATTTATCTAAAGTTAGAATAAAGAAAAATATTTGCTGGACGCGGTCATTACCAACGTTTAAGGCAGTTCGACGCCTGCCGGGTCCGCTAGTATTTATATAACATTAACCATAACTGATCAACTCCGAACCAGACATTGCGAGTCAGAAGCATATTCCTTTAACACGATACTTCTAAAAATAACTTTGTGCCTATAGCTTTTCCTGTACAGTACAAATGAGGACCTAGTTTGTGATTTATATGGGTTATAACCCACGAAACTTTTCGTCTCGGAAAATGTTCTATTTCCGCGTAATAGGGAACGAAAGTCACAATGGAGCTTTTGTTAACAGGATCGTAAATAAAGCTTTGATCGTTTTTGTACAGCTATTGCAGTCACATAATGTTTTTGTTAGCTAGTTTACAGGTAGGAAAACATACACACACAGAAAACACCAAAACTAAATGTCAACGGTTGTACTCGTATGCTTGGTTGCCTGTCGTAACTGTTCTTAATCAGCTGACAAAATACAGTAGTTCAGATATATTCAACAATAATAAAAATATTAAATTTTACAATAATAACAGCATATGAACTTGGTAGGGTTACATTACTATTCGACCTTTTCATAGGATTTAAACTGAACAATAATGTTTCTACTCTATTTTATATAATAAAAATAAATTAAAAAATTATGATATAAAATTTCAAATTGTTATAACGTAGTCCAAACGTACTACATACAGTCATAAAGTAAAATAACTAGTATATTTTTAATTTTCCTTGTAGTAAATAATAGTAACAAATACAATAAAAAAACCATTACGCAACAAATAAATACACAACAGGCGGCCTTATCATTATAGCAGCGATCGTTATCAGGCAACCTTTCAGTAGAAGACGGATTGTTCAAATATTTTTTGTAAAAAGAACTTATAGAAATATTAAGGGTCAGATCTTTAGAGGAACAGTCGGATCAATCATGCAATTAATACAAAAAATTTAATTGTCCTTTTAAGGTACGACAAAAAAGTCGGATTAAATGGTAAACTGAAGACAGAATGGAGTGAGTATCTGGGTAAAGGCAAACACTTGAGTTTTATAAGAAATTCTGAAGCACGCTCATGTTTACGTCATTTTTAAAGATAAGACACTGAACGAGCTCTACTTTCACAGATATTTAACGTTAATGATGAAAAATATTAACATTAAAAACACTCAAAGTTTAATAGAAATAAGTTTAATAGTACATTAGCTATTTATAAACAATATATATATATATTTATAAACAATGTATATATATATATATATAGTTTATAAATAACCAGCAACGAGTAGGCAATATCGTGTCGAGTGTAAGTGGTGGCCATGTTTATATATAATTGACAAGAATCTCAAAAAAAACTCTTGATTTTATTTACATAACTTATAACTAACATCATCTGAAATATGTAACATAAAGTAAAATAAAAGTTATTATATCGGAAGCAAAACTCGAATAAATATGAAAATAAAGTGTAGAACAAATTAGGACATTGTTACGTTTATAAATAAACCTGAAGCCAACTTCTCTACACACTTTCTGACACTCGCGCGCCGCCTTCCGAGCCATATTTATACTCCTAGTCAGCAGCGGAGCGCCGCAACTGGACGACCACACAAGAACATGGAAGCGAGGTCGAAATGATCATTCTTTTCCTTTTGCGCGCTCATTGCGATTGGTGGAAAACTAAACTTTTTTATTGCTATAATAAATAATAATTCATCTTATTTATTGGTTGAAGCTAAATGAAACCGGAAATATAAATAGAAACGAAGGTCCTAATAAAATCACCAGTCCACTCCAGTACTTGGAAAAGAACAGCAAAAGAATTGTTTTATTTGACATCCTCCAGTAGGCTATTCAGAGTTCGATAGCCATACACTGCTACACTATATATGTATAAAGTGTATACGTACGATAATGAATTGGTGAACCGGAACATAGAGAATAATTATAGAGAAGTGTCACGAAGTTGACGTTAACTAAAAACTTTAACCTACGTAGACTCAGTACTGCATTTGTGCCTCCAAATTAATTATTTATAATTAAGATAAAAATCACAATTAACAAAGTCACCCACAGTCATTGCGGGTCGTATCTGTAAAAGTAAATTCAAACTGAAAGATTATGTCACTCCAAAAGTGATCTGCAGTCGTTAAAGATTACATCTGTAAAAGTTAAATTGAACATTTGCTTTGTTACTTATCCAATTAAATTTGACAATCAGTTAAAACTTTGAAATTTTTCACAGCTTGCTTTTATTAAATACCTTTACTTTTCTAATTTAATTTATATTTATAACTTTCAGTCAATAAGATGTATATTGTAGTAAGTGTTAAATGTAATTGTAAAACGATGTCTTTACATACTATGTATATATAAGTATGTAAAAAGCGTCTTTTACTTTTACCTTAGTCCATCCTATTTAAATATGTCTACAGTAAGTAAAGAGTAATTAAATAAGTACCTATATATAATATGTTGTAATTTATGACACACTAGTGGTAAGACGCCTTCGCTTTGCTTCAGAAAATCTACGCATTTCACTCATAATAGTATCTGCGATGTTTTATAAATGGGTTCTTTAGTAAGAGGTCTAGAAAGAATCTAGCTTTTATTTACTACCCTTTTAATAGAATGTCCACATTAACTTTTATTTCCTATCCTACGGGAATAGATCCATTTGCCACGATATAAAGTATTCTAGATTATGATTCTTATACGTTATGACTTATATGTTTAAGTGTCATCCAAATCTATTCTGCGGTTTTATTGTGATGCGCGGTCAGATAGACAGACAGGCAGAAAGACAAAAATAAAAAATAAAAACCCACGAGCATAACGATATTGAAATGTAAAAATATATTCCATGCACCGATTTCACCCCGTTAGTTTTCTTATCAGCGTCAAACTTTTTATGAAGTATTTTGCATAAATTTATTGATACAGTTTATATCGTTAGTAAACGTTGACAAACTGATCGAGACAAATCAAATATGCCTATAAGTGTTTATGAAGGGCTTGTAGCCACCTTTTATTTTCATCAGCAAGCCGCAATCCTTAATGTAATTGAATAATTCATCGAAACAAAATAATCAATTCGACTTGTCAACGTCAATGGAAATTATATATTTGGCTGTTTTACTTGGTGATTTCTATCCTAAAAATCAATTCAAATATTTATTCAAGTCAATAATTTTTCCAAGTAGGCTCTAAAATATTTTCCTATTATTTTTTCACGTTTATTACAGTACAAAAGTAGGTACAATGTTGCGTAAAACACTTTAAACATGTGTAAATTTCTCTAAACTCATTGTTTGTTTAATTGACATTTAATGCCTTTTATTAAGTAGCCACTGCCCTTCATGGTCATTTTTTTATAATAGTGATAACAGACTTGACTTAAGTGTTGAGTACTATGCGCCCCCGGTAAATGACAAGGTGTCTCAGTTTAACACTACAATCGTCACGCTGTTTGAAAAGCATGCAGTTAGGTTAAAAAGACCACCAGCTCCGTGAATTACCAGAGGCGTCCGGATGGCTATGACTCGCCGCGACAGAGCCTTTCGTAGGTTCAAGCGTGACAGGTGCTCCAA
>DWPT01001456.1:0-18649 GCA_018251895.1 Agathymus mariae mariae
GTTGAAGACAGATTATGAATAGACTTACATAAAGACACTTTGAATAAAATTATTTTGATGAGAAAATTAAATTTGAAAACAGTCATGAGAACTGTCGACAGAAGTGAAAACTTAAAACTTTACTTTGAATTTTCAGACTGATTGTAATCTTAACAATAAAACTTCCTAATTTTTGTGTTAAAATTATTAACATTCGTCTAATTTTCACATATAACGGCACTACGAAGAACAAGTATATTATGACTTCATACAAACAGTACAAAATAATATTTTTAATGAGGGTTTTTTATATATTTTATATTTATCTATGTTATATTTATATATAAACATATATACCTTAAACATTAGGATGTTGCTGACTCGACCCCATAAGATTTTTCCTTACTAATAAGACACGTCAACGCACCTATAAAAATTTTCACTTCAAAAAATAAAAACCTGATTTAGTGAAACGTTAAGGTATCTATCTAAAACCACTGTAACTCTCAGTAGAAAATACCTAGAAGTAGTACAAAATTCGGTTCGTTTCTCGTGTATGCAAGACAATGGCCGTTTGGAGCCCCCGCGAGGTTGGAGGCCCTGGGCACGGCTTACGGCTAAGAGCCTCCTGTAGAAAAGCATTATTGCCAACTTCCAGAACGTGAAACGTATTTTTGCATGTATATATTGCCAGGTTGCGAATTCCTCTCATTGTTCGTGGCCAGCGTTACTTACACTCAAATATTCCATCAGCACGGTTGCAATCTTAACGTTAAAACAATAAATTATAGTATCACTGTCAAGTAATACGTACTTACTTGCAAACTTAATTTATGACAGACAAATTATATCTAGAAACCCTTGGGTTTATGTATAAAGTACATCATTTTGTTATTTTTACATCTAGACACGTTTAATTTATTTACCCCTATCTATCCATTATCCATTAAAATTAGAATTCTTGGTACCGAGCTAAAAACGCTCATTTAGGTCATAACACAACATCGCATCATTCACTTCTAATTACAACGACGCCATATTGGCGGGAAAAATAGGATCGCCGCCATTTTGATTTATTTTACAACACAAAATGGCGATTCTTTTGGTAGTTATTCTTTTAATTAACCCGAATAATGTTACTGATAAAGTTCGAAAAGTGATATAATATAATAATGGAAAATCAAACGAACTTATCTTATGAGTACCATGTGAAAAACTGATATAATTCCATTGAGGTTTATTGAGTGGTGTGTATTATTACAGGTTAAAATTATTGTAGTACAGACGAATATATAAATGATTCCTGGTAATAACAATATCGCAACTAATACCGCGCAGGTTTAACTTACTTTATTATTGTCATAATTATGTTCTTTTAAAGAAAGATAGGCTAACAAGTTTTTGCGGCGTTTGACTCCTCAATTTTAAATCAGCTTTTCGAAACGGTATTAGAAGCAAATAATGACTGTAATCGAAGGTGGGTTACTGATTTTGTCATCAATATAGCTAGAGGTCGGATCAAGATTTGAGATCTATAACAGATAAAATATAGACAGGTTTCCATTCTAGAAACTATTTAACATAGTCTCAACTCTAGTTATATGACTAAATGACTGCATGGCGGGCGAATACATTTTCTTGTTAAGTACAATTTGCCAAGTCCATAATTGTCGTTTGAGTAAACTTTATACGCCCAGTTCAGTTGAGTTTAGTTATTTCCAGAACTATTAGACTGTTCACGGTTTATTATGAATTAATTGTTCAAATTAGCATGGAAAGTACCGTCCGTGCTTGGGTTTTCTTAGTATAGTGCATTGCCCTTTGTAAACTAGATTGGTTTTATCATATTTGCGGCCGACATATGTCTCATATCGTCGCAGGGTAGGTACAAAATTTATTTCAAAGAAAGAAAGAAAGAAATATTTTATATCGCAATACCAGTTTGATATAATTGAGATGAATATTATTTATAATAACAATATATATTATGTTAATAACCGACAAACGAGTATGAGCCATCCGGTAAGTGGTCACCGTCGCCCATGGACAATAGTGGCACGAAAGGCCTCACTAATGCGTTGTTGGCCAAGAGAAATAAAGGACACTATTCAAAATTTCATATATGCTTGTAACAATAGGTATCTTAAATCTAATAATATATTTCCATCTATTTCTGACATTACATTAAATAAAAATAAATATAATAAAACTGAAATAAATTATCTTAATTAATTAATTAAATCACATCAATACAGTTTAAATTGAATTAATTAAATTAAATGTTACCGTACTTAAATTTAAATCTACTTTAACAAAAATTACAGTATGATTTGATGGACCGCGTAAGTTGCTAACATACCCTGAAATTTTCAACTATATGACTGAGACATCTTAGAGCCTCCGATACAGTATCGCGACTGTTACGCAACGTAGTAAGCGAGCTCAATGGCTTAAGATGCTATTGACAACGTGGAATCGCTCATAGCTCCATCGATCACTCCGTTGACACCCGGCAGAGCAAGTCATCCAGCGAGTTCCAATAGGCCAACAGGCTCCAATAGGCTCTGTATACTATAGTCAAGTTCGATAACTGTCGAGCTGTCATAATTTACCATCTATATCTAATGGTAACTTTTTTTTACGTTGACTTTGGTGATACAGCTAAGAGTCAGGTTAATCACCTTCTTTATGGCAATCAGCTTTAACCGCTGATCACTTGCCATCAGGTGGCAAATCTACACATTTACTGACTTATTTTAACCCTTCACTATTTCTTTGTTGACCTTAGGTTAAAATGACAGGGTAAAGTCCATGCCAACCATTTGCAGATTAGAACACCTTTGAGGACATGAGTGGATTTTCTAAGAATGATTTATTCAGTTTAATTTTCCTTGACGAAGTAAATAATAGTTAATTTCAAATACAGAAGAAGAAAAAGAAGAAGAAAAAGGAGAAGAAGATTACTTATCTCACTTATTTACCTTGGTTAGAACGTTAGTTACCTCCGTTGACATCAGTAAACCAAAAGCATCACTCACGCGTTATCAACTGAAAACTAAGCGATGGACCATTGTTACCTGTTCTCGGATACTACGACCTAACACATATGATATATTCCACTGTCGATTTTAAGAGGGTGGTAGCAAGACAGTCGGATAATATACCCTACCACCATGGTAGTATCGTCAGGATTAAACTGGGTGGTACAGAGCATAGTGGCAGTACAATAACAAGAGGAATCTGGCGCTATACTAAAGTCTGTGTCTTGATTTGATAATTGGAAGGTAGGTAAACTTTCATCTCGATTTATAAGACGTATTTTTATTTTATGTTTCTGTCCGTCTCTCTGTTTCTTTGACTGTACAAGTACAACAATCCGCAGTAACGTAAGATCACTAAACAGATTTAGATGTCACAATTAACTGATTAGTTAGGAAAAAGGGCCTCAGGAGTTTGGAGTTTGGGCGTTTGGAATCAGTATGGATTTGGTGAAGCGATGGTAAAGTTGGACCTTTGATTCTCGTATTGGCATAGAGCCTTAGGTTCTGAGGCGCTAGATCGTTGAACCGACACAATATTATTACTAGGTACTATTATTAGTAGGTAAATTAAAAATAAATAATACGATAAGATACACGTACAGTATAATACCTGTAGAATACAATAGCTTTTGATTTTTTGCACTTTAATACATTATAAAATTTTTGTCTATTTGAACGTGAGAATCTAAAAACTTGTACACGGATTTTGATGTGAATTTTACTAGGGATGTTTTGGATATGAAATTTCGAATTTTCATATGGATTCGGGTATATGAATAATATTTTACCAGTCTCGGTTACGGTTACGGATATGAAATTATTACGGGTTATTCAATTGTTTCGGATAATTTCAGTTGCGGATGTTAGATAATTTTGGACTTGGAAAAAATATTTAATGTATTTACAAGACAAACACTTTGACTTTATATCTAAGTATTACTTGATATTATGATCACAGAAAAAATAATAGGCCTAAACATTAAATAATAAAAATTGTATAAAAATGAGGCGAAAACCTGTCAAAACGTATTTTAATTAGACTTTGACCCTATCCGAAATTATAAAAATATGCTTGTACATATGTTTTTATTTCGGATATCCGCTAGTTTCTTCTCCATAACATCCCTGGTTTTTATCAAAAGATTAATTAACAAACGGATTTTTACAATTAACAACGGATTACAAAGTGTAAAACCCTCGTTGAGGCAACCACTCGCTCGCAGGTAAAGCCGAACGGTGAAACCTGCGCACAAGTGGCGTGGCGTCAACGAGGGTTCGCGTCGGAGCATAAATAAACAAATAATTAAAGAAAATCCTAAAAAAGGCACAGACGAAAATTCTATGGGGTTCTAACTACTATTAATATAACAATGATACTGTTATTAACATACCAAAGATTATGTACATCAATTTTGATGATATTGTACGAACAAACATTTATCTGTCACCTAAATGTATATCCTATCCGGGTCGAATCTGGAACCCATCGTTCAGTAAGCAGGATACAACACATAAAAATATTATGGTAATATCTCGTTAAAACGACCCGGAATCATCTGCTTCCAGGTATTTGTTTTTCTCTAATCGACACAAAGTTGGATAATCTGTCGCAAGTCCATTATCCGGTTTAAACTCTGTACCGTACAGATAACTAAACATCGAGCCAAAGAATGCCGCGAATCATGAAATATGTCACAGATAACAATGCCTTGGGACAAAGATGCATTGCTTGCATTAGCCTGTTGTTTTTTATTTAAATGCTAAAAGTCTACAGACTAAAAAGAATGACATTAAAAAGTAAAGTGTTGTGCCATCAATTTGAATGAAACATCGTTTCGATATGAAGTTGTGCGCGATTGTTTTTGGGAGTTATACTTTTTTTGGCACCCGGCTATGAAAAAAAATGTTATTGATTTCGTGATGGGTGCGCAGGCAGGTGCGACGTTAAAAATTAACATTACGAATGTAGAAGTATTAACTAAGTGAAGCGGATATTATAGTAAAAACAAAACTCTGTTTCATATCCAGGATTAATTATCTGTGTCTTAATTATACATGACTTAATATATCGACCTGGTAAATACAGTAGCTGCAATTGTCGTATGTATACATAAATATTAAAATTAACCTAACGATATACAAATTATTTAAGAGTTAGTTTATATTCAATTAAAAACGTACAAAAATAAAATCATTTTATAGGTGTTATCTGGTATCCAGATTCATTCATTCATAAAATGCATTTTCTGTTATACTGCTAGAATACTTTTTAAAAATAAAACTTTATGCAATTCTAAAGCGTGCTATTTCTTTTATTTTTTATATTATAATTTTGTCGCTAAATATGCTCTATGTATTCATTTTATTCGCTGTCAGGTTAGTAATAGTCGACGCTATAGTTTTCACCTGTGTTAACTGAATATTTATGGCCAGTTTCAAATGGCGGCGTGTAAGACACGTGAATGAATAAGCAATTATCAAAGCAGATTAGCGGATGTGTTTAAAAAATCGACTAAGATTTTGGTTTTTATAAACATTACTTTAACCGTCTAGTTTATGTTAATGATACAAAACGACTTGTCAATTTTGGTGATGGATGTTGTTACTAATAAGTTAGAATTTAATTAAATAGTACATTTAACAATTATTAAAATGCAATGTGCTCTATATTAATCTATTTATCGATCGTTTTTTGAAGGTCATACTTACGATTAAACGCATGGATTTTAGCATCTTGGGGTCATCAGCCTGGTCCCGTGGCGTCTTTCCTTTTATCAAGTCGAAGGAACTCAAAAGCCTTTTCGCTTCGAGCTGTGTAAACTTCCGTTGTCATTTCAGCTGACTAAAACCGTGAGCAATACCTTAATTTGTCTGCGAATGTCATAATTTACAATTGTATTAATACATTCCTGATAGGTCGTATCTCAAATTTAAGATATCCACTCATACACTGCCAAATATTTGTTTATATTATAAGCCGACAAACTAGCATAAGGTTGAGCTAAGGGTAAATTCATCGTCCATGGACGTACATAACACCGGCTTCAATTTCACCATGTCAACCGGAACGGAGGCATCATGATTATCATATTACCCACAACTGTCCCACTTGGCTTGGGTCTTTTCTTATAGTGAGAGATTATCAGGTTCCTCTATGTTATTCTTCACCGAAGAATGTGAATGACGTTCAACCACTACTGCTCCAAAAGGAAGCTTTAAACCGATGATAATTACCTCTCCAACACTGCATTTGAAACACATTAAACAATTTAATGTTCGATTCTAAAATTAGGGTGGTAAATTAGTTGGAAAGATAAAGAATTCTAGCACCAACAAGATTACTAAGGCTACTGGGCGACTCAACAGATTCCTTGCGGCATACCCTGGTGCGATGTGTAACAGGGTGTGTCACAGGCAAAGTTGGTTTGGATTCAAACTTGATGTTAAAAAAGGCAAGAAGACAGTGGTTTCCACCAATATCGCGTAGTATTTAGTTCGATAAATGGTTTAAAATTGATGTCGGTATAGAAACGAATTTATTACGTTCTTTGGTAAAAGAAAACTGTGGGTAGTATTTAATATAATACCTTGTTAGCATTATTGATTACTGGTAAAGTACGTTTAAATTTAGAGTATATAAAAGACATTGTGTGAAGATATAAAAATACAAAACAATTTGTCATTAAAAAACTGCCGTTTTATTGAATATTCATTCCAAAATTTATTAAAATGCTTGCGTGTTCAAGAAGAAGTTTCCGTGATGATAAAGTTGTATGAAGCCCGTCAATTTTCTTGCAAATTGCATCTACAGGGCACATAAGGCACAGAATCGAGAGTGCTTTTTATCCCAAAGCCACTGCATACATGACATGAAAGCGGCCTAAGAAAATACATGTGCCTTTTTCTATAATTAATCAAAAGCGGAACGAAAAAAGGCTAAGTCTTTTAAAAGTTTTGCATCGATGCATTGACGGACCTCCTTTCAACGACTGTCAAACTGACGGCTGATTTATGATTTTCCATTGTGGCAACACTCGCACATTATGACGTGGATGAAGATAATATGTTGTGTAGAAATGTCTTGAAGTATGGGCACATGTGTTTTATGTTTAAGATGAGTTAGTTCCCTAGTGGTAAATAAACAAAATAATTTATGTATATTATATGAGTCGTGTGATTGCTATTGCCAGTGAAGAAGTAAACGATTAGGTCGCTTTTAAACTGGCTATCTCACACTACAGTTTAAAAACGTAAGAAATATTTGATAATCATTATTGGACAGTGTTAGCTAATCCGAAAGGGAAAAACCTAGTAGGAGCACAAGATATTTCACTGGATAGTTTTAATTCTAATGACTTCGTGGAAAAAATCTTACGCATATATTAGGACTCCGACAACATATCTTTAAATATAATTATAATATTCGTAGTTATATCACATAACTGGTTAATGTCATGTCTAATTTATGCAAATTCTGTGGGCGCGGCCGCCATTTATAACGCTAATGACATCTCAAGATATCTAAAATGGCGGATAATAATGACCGGGAAAAAATTTAAATGTAATTTATAGTTTTTCGAGATAAGAAAACGTAACATTGTATTTGCGTGATTGATTCTTGTTATTTGTCGGGTTTTTCGACCTTTGAACCAGCAGTAATTACTTCGCATTGACTAATTATGTTAGGCGTTCGTAGGTGGCTCGTGAATGAGATGTAATCTGTGAACAATTACTTACCGGTTTTAATTTATGTTACGAAGTTTTAAGTCCGAACTTGTAACGCCCACGTTTTATACCGCAGATATTGGAAATAGTCAGTAATGTGTGATGTTAGTTCGGCGGTGTTAGTGTCGCGTGTTCTGTACCATTAATATAACACCTTCAAGCTGCTTATAATAGTGCTTGAACAACAAAACCTTCACCAAAGCACCAGTTTAGTGAATTAAGTTTAAAACCTCTTCATTTATGACAAGAAATCCAATCTAATCCAATCCAATTTCTTGATAAAGGCATCCATAGCTTTCAAAACACGTTCAGTCTCTCTAGGGCAGGTTCCAGGTTACAATATGTCTAGTTATTAAAAGTCTCTTTCCAGCCATCCGGCACAGCTGTCTGTGGAATGTAACGCACAGATGTTCCCCTGTTCTAATTATTAATTTGCATCTAAATCTAAAGTGTGTCTCTTACTGTACAATTAAGTTTACTCTGACAACATTTTCCGTTCATTTCTGTCCATTCATGCATCATATGGGGTGGATATTAAACTTTCTGAACCAGTGAACAATCGGCTTATCAGCTCTCTTGCGTTCTATACTCTTTTTCAGCTATAGTCAAGCCTTTTACTTGAGGTCTTCTAGAAATATAACAAGTTTATAACTGTAATTACATTGGGAACGAAATAAAACTTCATTATAAAAACTTAGATATTTCGATACAACTAGGACAAAAACGGTCAAGTGCGTCTCGGACTGCGTAGGGTTCTGTAGTCTGGGAGGGGATAAGGCTAAATTTCATTCGCAGTTAAAGTCTTTTCATAGCAAAATAATAAAATTTTAAATTGTTTCTGTAGTTGCTTCACTTAAGAATTATGAAATTAATATGAAAAGGTGTGCATTTTTCGAATTTGTTTATATGCGGAAGGTAATCCCCGATATACGTCACCTATGTATTTCAAAAAAATCTTTTAAGTACCAATTGAAACGCACATCAAATTATTCTGGATGGATATGGCTGTAACAGAATATATTTTTTCAACCCGATCGAAGTCCAGCCGGGCTACTAGTATTTCATAAACTTCACAGTTCATTGTATTCAAACAAATGTAATTCAGAATTTTCACTTAATAAATAGAAATAGAGAGCGGACAGAGATATCATTTAAGACTTTATTTCACAAATTACTCAGTTAAATGTAATAATTTAGTTATATGCTTTATCTATCCATATCTATATACGTATAATAAAATTCTAACTGATCTCTTTCTGTAATGAACGATATATGAGAAAAAACATTATTATTTATTAACGCAATAGAATACAAAACAATAGTTGTTAGAATTTTTGTGCGTTTGTTCGCGCTTATCTCAGTAACGGCTTGACCGATTTCGTTTTGGTTTTTACTATGTATTGCAGTGAGCATTACGTAATATTTAAAGTTATAAATTAATTTAAAATAATGTGAGTACTATTTTTTAGTGTAAGGTGTAGTTTTCCCGGACCGAAGTGAGGGAAGTTTGCTAATAATATATATAATTACATCATTACCGAAGTCATTATATAAACTATTATATGAATTACGAAAGTTTTCAATTCATTATTTACCGGTTAATACATTATTTCCAAATATTATTTTATTACAGCTTACAGTCTCAAATTATAATTACTATGACATACGAGCGAAAAAATTATAATGGGCCTGTTTATTATACATTTGCCTACGATTCCGAAAATAAAATTTAAAAAATACTACATTTCAATATTATTTTCAAAATGTTTATTGACACGAATGCCTCCAATATATTCAAACATAATTGGCGTCATAAATCACAATTTTTTCTACACGATAAACTTTACACAAAGGACGCTTCAGTACAATGTCGGTACATACAAAGTCGGTTCATAAATATACCTAAACATTATTGCCATCGAGTTTTGTCTGTACCGTACCTGTGCGATGAAAAAACCATCAAATCTGCGAGTTTCGTGAAACAAGCAGCTCGCTCGGCTGCTCATACAATGGAACTTAGGCCACTAAGACATATATACACACACCTAACTCCATCTTCGGATTCCCTGTGTCATTTACATTATGTCATTTACGCGCAATTTAAATTGCCAACAATCTAGGGCCGTGAACTAAAATTTGCATCTATTTAACTGCTCGTTATGCGAACCAGTCTCTCGGCGGGCAAGATTAATAAGTTTGATTGCGGGATTAAAGGTTTAAGTGTGACATGCACAGACAGACAGACAGACGAGAATTCTGAAAACATATGTTTTATCTATATCAATGAAGTGTACTATACGTCAAACAGGAGAAACAGTCATTGATCACTTTCTTTACTTCAACAATAAACAAAATTAGGGACAAAGCAGCGTTCCAATGGTAGTTCGGTACAGGCGTGGCCCGTTCGAGAAGCGTGGAGTTTTTATACGACAGCAACAACCTTTACAAATCATAGATTTGTTCCATTCAAGCGTAAAAACATCACAAAGAGATTCTTGTAATGATGAACTGTTAAAATTTAGTGGACGACATGTTGTCTTATTATGTTCATTGTAAACTGGGTAGGTATCTAAATATTTTAATGTTACAATGTATTTTTATTAAATTAAAATTTAATTATCAAATGTGAGATGCAAACCCTGGCGGTGGGATCCCCTGTGTTGCGGATGGCATGTCCACAAATATGACATGGAAACACAAGACCCGACAACAAATTTTACCTGTCATATAAATGTATAACGTGGCTGGGAATCGAACCTGAGCCCCAGGTTCTGCAAGCTGGGTTTCTACTAATTGGGAAACGTGGTCGTCATTTTATGTCCGGCCACCTATTCATAAATAGTTACCATTTTCATCAATATTCACAACTCCAAGGGCAATAAAGGACGCCAACCAAGAAGGAAGCAAGGTATCTGGTAGTGCGGACACTGGATCGAAAATGGAAGTATTTGACAGCATCACATATTCTTCGTCAATAGACTGCACTTAAAACTCACAATTGCGAAGACTGTTGAAGGTACTCCATGGGCTTTAGTGCGAATTAATCGAGTCTTCCTGCGTGCTGTGTCTTCCACAGCCGAAATAAACACTTAAATTTTAAGACATCTACTATGGACTGGACTCTGCATAATAACTTATACGGTATACAGATATATTACCAGAGAGCGCGTGTTAATAGCCTTTTCTCTGAAGTATTGTGCTTCTGAGAATGTTAGTCATCTTGGTTCGGTGTTAAAAAACTTTATGGTCTTGTTAAGAGTTATTGTTGCTGGTACAACGCTCAGAGAACGGACAATGTGTGTTTATTTGGAAAAGAAAGATGTTGAAATTATAATCGATATATTTTTGTATTACGCTACGTATGTGGGCCAATTCCGGCATACGTTTTTCTATTTTCGTACATAGCGTAATTTGATTATACGTGGTAAATAATCTAGGAAAATTATATGTTGTAATTTAAACATAGTGAATACAGTTTTTACAACTGATTAATTTGTTTTAAATTTATCTAGCGTAAAATAAAAATAAAAACTTTTACTGTTGTCGAATTTTTTGTTTGTTGACGTTATATGAGTATAGAAAGTTACGCGAGAATAGTAGAAGATAATCTTTGGTTCAAAAAAAAGTTTCCCAATTGTTCCACAGTAAAACCCATGTAGGATTTGTGGAAAATGAACAATATTTATTTGTTGTTTACATTTAATAATAATGTTAACTTTAATCGAGGTCTTAAAAAATGCCTTAAAAATGAGAGTTTTATCATTTAATTAAATATACAAAAGGAAAAGGACATTATATATAGTTAGTAGTATTATAAAACCTTGCTTATTTTTATATTTGTCTTATAGTATTAACGTATATAGTGCACAGTTTATTTCTCAAATATTTTTAAGCCTAAAACAGTATGTCAAATATATATTTAAGCTATTAATTCCTATCCCCTTTTCATTAATTTTTAATACCCCTTGTCTGCGGGGCTCATGTCCCAACCCTATCTTACAAAGGTTGCCAGGTGCAGACGTCAAAATCACCCACAAATAAAGACCCATGATGAAACATAAGGGACCAGTAGGGTGACCATCGATTAGAATTTTAACGGAATCGTTGTAGTACTGTACAAATTAATTGACGTATTGATAAACCGCACTCATTTCACTTTGGGAAATTCCCCAAGAACATATCCATACCGGGTAAAAATGTGTCTTGGATTAGTGCGCATAAAATATGTTACAAATATGTCTAGCAAAATTTAAATCTATTCAATGGTTTTAGTAAGTACGCGGACAGAAAGACAGACAATAATTCCTAGAAATATCTATAAAAATAATAAAAAATCGGTTTCGTTACAGTTTTAATAATACATATATATATCATTTGTAAATAATTATATATAGTAATTAGTAGTATATAATGAATTACCACTGAAATTTTAAAGATTGTTACAGACAGGGTTATATAACTATATAAAATCTTTAATTTTCACTTTTGACTTATTTGTTTTTAGTTAAACATTAAACATATTATATATATGTTCATAAATAAAAGCAGACCAAACTAATTTTTTAAATACACTCGTATATTTGAAGAAACATTTATTAATAAATGCTGATAAGTTTTTAAGTGGTTCACAAAATTCACTTGATTTGTTCTAAAGAGAGATACGTTACTTAAGCTATAAATTAAAAAAAAATGCAAGAAGATAAAGAGATTGACAACAAGTATTATAAATCGTTATATTACAACTTCATAAATTAAATTAGCAAAATAACGAGTCTCATATAGTAAATTGCAAAAATCGCTTTTTGTGCTTCCTGTACTGTCTGCATTTTTGTGTCCAACCTGGTCATCCTACAGATCATTATTACAAGTTACATTTTAAAACACAATACCTGACGGGCGGGCCATCGATCAATATACACAGGATAGAACTTTAATTACTGCTAACTTAATTAACTTTGGTATTGCACGTTTGTAAAATTTAACGGAATGTTGGAGTGTCAAATGTACTTCACTTTTTAACCAATTTATAAAAAGAATATTCTACTCTATGGCGCTTTTTAGAAGCATGACAGCGTTTCGATTTTGGAATGCATGTACTTCACATTTGAGCTAAATTTAAAGAAGAACCTGTTCCATGTCACTTTTTAAAAGTATATCGGCGTTTCGATTTTCAAATGCATGTCCTTCACACGACCTAAATGAATAAAAACTTCCTGTTCTACGACATTTTTTAAAAGTAATAGGGCATTTCGTATTTCAAATGCGCGTTCTTTAGATTTCTGTCAAAATTAAGAAAAGTGGAGATTCTGTAGTCGCATGGGATAAGATTTAGTATACGTATTTGGAAGTATTTTTGAGTCCATTGAAAATATATTAGCTTGGAATTGATTATGGGATTTCCTGGTTAAATGACCTTATTGATAGACCTCAAATTAAATTATATATATAAAGTTATTATGTCAAAATAGCCCAGTACAACATGTAAAGTGGAAGGGGAAACACTTAATTTTATGTTTGATGAATTTTTAATATGACTTTTAAAATGAATGAATGAATAAAATGAGCGTTTTTATTTAGTGACTGACATGATAAAGTTAATATATTTTTATTTTATTTTAATTTTTTCTTCTGAAATTTACCTACAGTGGCAGAATACGTAGAGAATCGGACAGAGTTTCAACTATCCGACAGTCTAGTTGGCAGGATACCTGCCTGCCGAGCGAGGGATCCTAGGTTCGAACCCGGCGGGGGCAGACATTAGCGAGAGAGATAAATGTTTGTTGTTGGGTCGAAGTTCTTTGTTGTTGTCATATTTGTGTACGTCCATGTTATCCGCAACACAGGTAATAATAGAACGTGAGTGTGAGTGTCTGAACAGTTATTCATAGTTAACTTCTGCAGTATTTCAAATTATCTTGTGTTTCAGTAACGAGTATTTAGTGGCCAGTGATGCTTCAGCATTCTATCAAATGTATGGCGGATACATTTGTAACGAGCCGCAAATTCGTTTGTTTCTATTATAGTCTGCAGGGCGGACCATGACGTAGACAGCTCACCTGGTGGTATGTAAACCATTGTCTATGGATATGAGCAATATCAAAAGGTGCGCATTGCCATATCGGCTTCGGAGAAGAGATCTTTTTTCATTTTTTTAAAGAATCCCATACCATAGTGCTTCTGAATTCCTCAAGAAGAAAAAAACATTTATACGAGGTGATTAACAAACGACTAGAGGTTGAACTGGCTAGTTATTACCGCTAGATAAACTGGTTAAGTAGTTTTATATACCTAAAATAAATCAAATACATAAATGTATTGAAACATTAAATGAAATACTTAAGTCATAATTTTTGGGTTATTTTGATTATGTTCCTGGTATACGCGCAGGTGGTCTGTCGCTGGTCACCAAAGACGTTCGCACCAGCGCCGTCACTAATAAAGCCAAAATAAAGACAAAATGTATTTGTATTTCAGTAGATAATCCAATACCTGTACGATACAGGTATACGTGTATACCAGCATCACCTGACTCCTGCCTTCACAACAGTTTCTAATAAAAGTGTATTTTTTATACAATGTCGCGTGTCATATAAAATGGTGCAAAATACAATAAGGAACCATGCACACAGCGCACCTATTGCCCTTAAAGCTGCTCATTCAGTAACTTACTTGACTTGAAGCAACTTAAAATAATGTAGTTGATAGTATCAGGCGTTACTGCGCGGAAATTCATTGTTATTAAATTTGTATTAATTTACTTTGCAGCAATCCGCAAGCACAATGTATGATGGTATACATTTCTATACATGCATAGAACCTCGTTCCCTCCCACGAAGGAAAATATACCGTCATCAACACTTGTTTCGCTCCTGTACTGCTTTCCATCACAAAGCGAATGATAATCATTTTGTAAGACTTGTGAAATTTGAGAAATTGGAGGAACGCGCGCGTTTGTGTTTTCGATAATTTGAGACCGAAGTTCAAATCACTTGCCTGCAAACATTTTATAGTCATCCAAAAACAAGCCATAAATAATTACAGCTTTAATGTTTTATTATGCTTTCTGATTACGGATTACTGGGGAACCTTAGTCCTACCAATTTATTTTATAGGTTCAATCAAATCACAATATAACGTGGCTATAAATAGTTAATAATATATTTTTTGTATATACTATTTCGGAAGTCAAAAACTATTGCATCTCTCAAAGAACACCTCAAAGAAAAAGGAGCAATTGAACAACTGCACTGCAGGGGATCGCAATTCCAGGTTTGCATAAGCGGAGTTTATCCCGATGGTCCTGTTAATTGCATTGATTTTTTTTACTAGTCTAAGAAGACAGAACTTATTATTATTATTAATTATAATCGCAAAGTTGTAACTGTTAATAGCACAGTGAATAGCCCGCCCTGCACTGCTGCAGCATGAATAAAGGATTCGCCGTGAAAGGCGATCCCTGGCAAAGCTCGAAGGTGTTTGCTTACGGCGCACTATCTCTCTAGATAGCGTCATCATGTAATCAAAAGACCCAAATACTCGTATATACTTCATCAATAAACAAGTGACAATTTTAGGTTAGGTTAGGTTAGATGCTTTTTGTCATGAGAAAACACGAAAATGATGCTAAATTCAATATAATTAATTCATCTAGCGTCCATGTTACATAAATCGTTTCTAACCTGTGTCTACCTGTAATGTGACCTCTGTCTAAAGTCACTTGTAATGCCAAAGTCATAACGACACCGTGCTATTATATTTTTAGTTTTTCACGCTCCAAATACCTAAATTTTGTAACTGTTAATAACATGGAAACTTTATTGATATGTGTGTATTTCTAATCTGTTGTGTCTATATGCAGAACAAGACTTCGTTTGTTTCCCAAATAACTGGAGAATAAAATAAAGTAATTAACTCCAATACTATCACAATAACACTTTTAGGACCAGAATTTGTGGGACGATTAATTTTTCAATTAAAACAAAATTTCAATGAAAGGTATAAAATTAAGTACAATCTAAATGTAAAACAGACGCAGGACGCTGTGATGGTAGCGATTTTTTTTAACTGCTGCTTTTATTGCTGTCTGTAAACAAACTGATTTATAACGGACGCGTTGACTTCGTAGCCAGCTTGTGATTGGTGTTGTTGGATTGGTTGATAGCATCAGGCGTTACTTTGCGGAAATTCACTGTTACTAAATTAGTATTAATTTACTTTGCAACAATCCGCAAGCACAATGTGTGATGGTATATAGTTCTATACATGCATAGTTGTTGTATTAGCCAGCGGCTTACAAAGAAGCGTTCAAACCGAATATAAAATGATTGTAATGAATAATGACTGAATATTGCCAAGTTGCGATTTATTTATCACCAATATAATATACCATGAGTGTTTTACAACAAAACGGTGTCACGTTTTTGTAAGTAGAAACGATTTTCAATATTGAAAACAACAAAAAAAAAACGCTTGGTCACCATTTGTACTAGATTAGACTAAGTATTAGACTTTGTTGCCTCATATCAAAAGAGTAAGTTAATTATATAATAGTCGCAGAGAATTACTTTTGCAAAGTACATAATTACTTATATAATAATTATAACTTTATTATAACTATTATAATTATTATATGAACGTTTATTTCACACGTACCAATCCACAGACTAATAACATTGGATTTCTGTAATGTAGGGTAACTGCAGAAACTGTTTTTTTTTTAATATTCAGATGATCAAAGTATACAGATTAGTTTACATTTACCACTCTCAAAAAGACGGCCCCGGTTATAGCGTCAAAACACAGTTTCATAAATTGGTTTTCTGCGGTCTTTAAATTATCGTTTCTATTACGGCTGTGAAAATAAAATGAAATAATGTTTATTCGAAGTTGGTTTTTACAATCACTTTTCGAACGTCAAGCTATGTCATCTCTTCAATCAACGTCAGTGGTCCCGTAAGAAGAAGCGGCAAGAAAATCCCGAGGAATTTTTTTTTCCTACTCACAGTAACAGAACGCTCTTATGGCTATAAACCATCTTAATACTAAACTTATATCGAAGCAGGAATTAAACTGGGTGGTATAGAGTCCAGCGACTTTCAACTAAAGGGACCGTCTGTCTCAGCCCTGTTAGTTGTTCAATAGAGTGTACTGCAGGTGCGGTTAGAAGGGGGCGGGGGCCGTAGGGGTCGCGACCTCCCCTAAACCGAACGTAAGTCGAATTGCCAAACCTTATAAAATTGGACATTTTAAGAAAATTTCTTAAATAACTTCCTGTTTATAATGTTAATGCTTTCTCATAAGTCTTTAATTTACCAAATGTTTTTTGTATTCTAATTAATTTATTTATAATATCCCTCTACCCTTCTCAAAGTCTTTGGCAGTCACTTCTCTTGTGTATCGTGAGAGATAGACAAGAACCCAAGGCATCCTTATGTTCATATTCAGAAGGATGTGCTATGAGAAGTGGAATTAGATTTGGATTTAAAGGTGAGTGAAACTTACACTGAAGACTTCCTAACATTTAACTTCTGCCAAACCGCACTCGGCCGGCGTGGCGGACTATGGCCGTTATATCTCACTGCGAAAGGGGAGCCGAGCCGAATATGCTGTCTAATGAGAAATATTTAACCTTCTACGCACGCCCTAGAAGTATCTTTTACTGAAAATGGTATTTCCGTGTAACGCATTCATTTGTAATTGACATGTCGACGAGATAAGCAACTCAACGTTCAGGCATTTTTAAAATGAATGTGCTTAACTTCAAAGTACTGTTTACAAAATCATAAATGCATTAAATACATTTGCAAATTTTAATAGATAAACTAAAAATAGTAGCTCACACATACCACCGCTAGGACTCCAAGTGTTGCAGATGGCTGGAAGTACACCAATGTGACATTACAAACACCCACTCGAGAATAAATATTAGTCTGTCACATTAATATTTACACCGAAAATCGAACCCGGATCCCCTCGCTCAGTAGGCAGGTCATTACAAACTGGACTGCGGGTTCGTCGCTTTTTTAATGTTTTTCTCTACAGCTGACATACGCCCAGACGGTCCAGATAATGTGGCAACGTTTAATGTACCGTCCAGTTGCCAGCAAAGGAAAAACCGGAGGATCACTACAAGACTGAAAGCAATATAGCATTTGAAATACGTTAATTGTAAAAAGATACAATTAATTAATGCATAAATTACCCAGCCGAATCTGTACATAAAATATTTTTTTTTAAGTTTTCATGTAAATAAACTTCATTACCGGTATAAAGGTGGGAACATTTATTTGGAATGTTTGTCCGTTTGTCTGTGCAAGTATCACACTAAAACTACTGAACACATTTGGATGATACGTACCATTTCAATAGCTCGTAATTTGAGTGATAATCTAGAATACTTTTCATCTCGGAAAATGAATTAGTTCCCTCGGGATTTTCGAAACACCGACGGCTGGTTGTTAGTTTTAAATAAACCGCCCGAAAAACTTAAACTTGTATCCCTCTCTTTCTGTAATACATAGAACGAGACAGAAATACTGAATGTTATTCGCTTCAACACTCATATCCTATTTAATCATATTCAATTCTCAATACTGTCGCGCCTAAGCGAAATCCCGGAACTTATTTACCTGACCGGGTGATCAGGAGAGCCATTGAACGGGTCCACGTGAATGAAGTTAGAGGCGCTAATTTGTGCCTTTAATGCGTTTTATGACGGAGCCTGAATAGTCTTAGAAAGATTTAGACATGGGTTTTGCTTTGGTTTATTGTAAAAATAATTTCATTCATTCATTCATTCATTTTATTTCACACCATCTATAATTGGTTAATAATGTTTTATTGTTATGTTAATAGTAGATAAAAACAATATTAATAATAATTATTTGTAATGTAGACTTAATGCT